>CAUYQV010172514.1:0-49649 GCA_963574575.1 Galagoides demidoff | reverse complement strand
CTGTGGTCCCAGCTACTTGGGAGGCAGAGGCAGGAGACTCACTTGAGCCCAGGAGTTGGAGGTTGCTATGAGCTGTGATGCCATGGCACTCTACCCAGGGGGATAGCTTGAGGCTCCGTCTCAAAAAAAAAAAAAAAGAGAGAGGGAAGGGAATAAATTGTCCCGGGGAAGGGAGTTACCTGTAGTCCTGATGCTTCCATGTGCTAGCTGGATGGCAATAAAGGTTCTTCCTTCATATTCCTATGAAATAAGAATAAAGGTCTCCACCTTCCAGAGCCAGTAAGAGGACTTAGGAGCATCTGAAAACACAATAGCCTAAATAAACTCAAGGATATTATTATCTTACTGGATTTTTCCAGAAACCATGTTGCTTTTAGCTAGATTTCTTATTTTTCAATTTCTGAATGACATAACCAGAGGTTAAGCAAATGGTTTCAGACAACAAGGCCAAAGGGCCCAGAGGTTTATTTTCTATTTGCATATTTTGTGCATATATTTGTTTGCCTAAGCCTACAATGTATGACTTGCATATCATTTTCTTATATAATCAAAAAAAGAATACAACTATAAAAGAAGAAAATCTCAGCTAACAAAGCTGCCATTAACAAAAGAGTCATCGCCATCTTGAGCAGCAGTGAAGAAGGAACCGTGAATTCAAGCCCTACTGAAGCCTGCCAAATATAATTTTGCCCAGTTTTATTTATCTCTATAAAGCAATTAAACAGGAGGCAGGAAAGATGAGAGGAAAAAATAGCCCATTTCAAACTAAAGCAAGCTATATTCTCTGTACTGTCTCCTCCCTTCCCCCCAACCCCACTTCAGCTACAGCCTCTAAAAACGCTGGTGAATACTTAACATATGGAGGCTCTGTCTCATATTTCACAGCTCCTAAAATGACAAATAGTGCACAGGTTGTCACTGTGAATGGCAGATCCAAAGACTGGGGCTCAGCTGCCTCCATTATTCAGAGGGGAATTGCTGAGAGTTATTTCTTTGCCATTCCAGGCAGGCCGGCTGGCTCTGCTGCCTGCCAACTGGTTGACTTTGCATTTAACTTATTTGAGCTTCCATTTCTTCATCTGTAGCAAAAGTAACACTGATATCTACCTCAGAGAGCTGTTGTAAGAATTACATAACATACATAGGATTAAATGAAATTGGAGTACTGTACCTACCTAGCAGGAGGTTTGGCACATGGCGGGTGTTCAAAACTGCTTACTGCCTATGAGAAGGAATGAAGTATTAAAGCTAAGTTAAGAGCCTGGACCCTGAATCAGGCAGCCTGGGTTGGAATCCTGTCTCTGCCATTTACCAGCGTACTTGCGACCAAGACATCATTCCCTTGCTCAGCCTCTATCTGAGTGTGGATAGTGATGGTGCCTACATTATAAGGATTATAAAATGCACAGTGCCTGGCACCATGTAAATGTTTGTTAAACAAATTGCAAAGAACTCATACACTATCCAAACTGCTCAGCAGATTAATAAGGAAGCAGAGGGAACTGTCGCAGCCACAGTCACTCATAGTATCACAGCTGCTCTAATGATCCACAGCACCCCTCGCTCTCCTCGCTCATCTCTGAATCACCTGCCATTGCTCCTGCACCTTCTTGCTCACTCGCTCCTGTGTTGGCCTCATGGCTTTGCCACTGGCTTCTCTGCACCTTCGGAGCTTCTCCATTTTCTGGGCCTCTCCATTTTCTGTGTAACTTCAGATTCCTTGGTGGAAAGCAGTAGATTGATGCAGCTACTCCCCACAGCCCCCCTTCCCCACTGCACGGGTCTCACACCAGGCCACCTCAGAAGCCACTGACTTCCCTCATGTCCAGGCTTTAGTGGTGACCACAGTTGTAAAGTCACATCATTCAAAACCCAGCCACTTTTTCCCAGGAAAGTGGTTGTGGGTGTGAAGAGAATTTTGAATTATGGTTTAGTAACAATCATCGCAATTATTGAATCCAACTCTCTATTTTATAGATGGTCTCTTAGACCATTTGTGCTGCTCTAACAAAACATCTGAGACAGTAATTTGTAGACAATGGAAATTTATTGCTGACAGTTCTAGAGACTGGAAATCCAAGGTCACGGGGCCAGCAGTTTTGTTGTCTGGTGGGGGCTCTGTTTCTGCTTCCAAGATGGTGCCTTGTCACTGCATCCTCCACAGAAATGAACACTATGTCCCTCCAGCCCTTTTACTTTTCATTTTATTTTCATTTTTTATTTTTGAGACTGAGTCTTTCTTTGTTGCCCAGGATAGAGTGCCGTGGCATCAGCCCAGCTCACAGCAACCTCAAATGGGCTCAAGCAATCCTGCTACCTCAGCCTCCCAAGTAATTGGCCCTATAAATGTGTGCCCACAAAGTCAGCTAATTTTTCCTGGTTCTTTTTTCTTGCTCAGGCTGGTCTTGAATTGGGTCTTATTCTTGCTCAGGTTGGTCTTGAATTCCTGAGCTCAAGTGATTCTCCCGCCTCAGCCTCCCAGAGTGCTGGGGTTACAGGCATGAGCCACTGCGCCCAGCACCTCTAGGCCTTTTATAAGACACTAATCTCATCCATGATAGTGCAGCCCTCACAGTCTAATCACCTCCTAAAGGCCCCATCTCTTAATACTGTTGCATTGAGGATTAAGTTTCAACATGAATTTTGGAGGAGATAAATACTGAAACCATAGCAGATGGGGAACGGAGCTCCAGACTAGAAAAGTGACTTGCCCAATATCATCATGTCACTTAAAGGTAGAGCCCAATCTAGTGCTTGCTTCACCCCTCCAAACTCTACATTCTCCTCAACATTTGCTGAGCCCTCACTAAAGTCTAAGCCTTGGGATAGACGCAGGACTCACAGAGGAATAAGCTCAGTGACTGCCCTTGCAGAGCTGGCATTCTGCTGGAGGAGGCAGACTAGCAAATGAAACGGTAAGACAAGTGTTCTAAGGTGTTTCCTGAAATGCTAGGAATGCTTGAAGTTGAGGGAGGTTAGCCCCTGTGGGGGAACAGTCAGAAGAGCACCACAGAGCCAGGCTCATGTGAGGTTGGCCTTGCAGGATGAATGGGAGATCGTCAGAATGACCAGACAGGAAAAGAACATTCTAGGCAGAAAGGAAAAAGGCAGGCAAGAGTGTGGAAGAGAATGTGCATACTTACAAGGAAAGTGAGTAGTCTAATATAAGCGAGGAGAGTCTGGAGGTGGCTGATGAAAAATGTAGCTAGGAGGAAGGAATGAGGAGGGGACACAGGGGACAAGGCGTGCTGACCCCTACGAGTCATGATCACAGCCATGACACTTGTCTATCTCCACACCTCCTTACTCCCTCCCTCGCCTGCCCTCCAGCCTCTCCTCCTGTCTGTGCTCCTGCGGACCCTGCATACCTATACCACTTGGACAGCACCCAGACTAACTGCATCTCCCAGTGAGACTTCACGCCACCGAAGGCGGAGGCCCTGGCCTTGCCTCATTGTTTCCTCACTGCACAACGACAAATGTCCATGAAATACATAAATGAATGATTAAAAAGCCAGCGAATGAATAAAGGCTGAATAAGACGTAAATGGGAGAGAGTTCTGGGAAGGTAGCTCTACACTAAGAGTCCTGGGATTTGAGGGTACCTGGGCCAATAATTCATTAGTTAATTAAAGAAAATTAGGTCAAATAAGTGAATCATAGAAAAAAAGTGCCTTTACTTAGAATGCTATTTGTTCCCCATGTCCCTTCTCCCGATCTCCACGGAAGTAATGGAAACCCAGATTTGCTCTGGGCATGCGGCCTCCCAGACTGTGTTTCCTGGTCTTGCATGTCATGGAACCAAGTTCTGGCCAATGGACTGTGACAAAAGTGACATGTGCAACTTCCACCATATCATGTCCAGTCATTTCACCTACACCTTTGGGAGAAATGTTTATAAACTCCTCGCTTTTTTTGAAGCTTTAAAAAATGCAGCTTACTTTTTTATATTTCATCAATTCACATAATGTATAATTCACATAATTATACACTTATACCTCTTTAAATGTACCTCTTTGTGAAGTTATACGATTTTATAAAGAGGTAGCCAACACAGAATATTTTATAAAATTTTTGTAATGAATATTTTGTGAATAAAAGTACATTTAGTTACAAGTTTCCCATTTTCCCTATGTGTGGCAACTTTTGGGGGTGGACTTTTGGGACATCATAAATAATAATAATAATAGCTACCATGGGGGGCTGAGTGCCCATAGCACAGTGGTTATGGCACCAGGCACATACACCAAGCCTGGCAAGTTTGAACAAAGCCCAGGCCTGCCAAATGACAATGGCTACTACAACCAAAAAATAGTGAGGCATTGTGGCAGGTGCCTGTAGTCCCAGCTATTTGGGAGGCTGAGGCAAGAGAATCACTTAAACCCAAGAGTTAGAGGTTGCTGTGAGCTGTGATGCCACAGCACTCTACCAAGGGTGACATAATGAGACTCCGTCTCAAAAAAAAAAAAAAAGCCACCACTGGAATAAACAGTTTTGGATCAAATAGACCTAACATTCAGAAAGCAGTAACAGTCAATGAGCAAAAAGTAACTCAATTAGCATGAATGAAAGTCTACATGCAAACTAGGGTAGCATCATAGAGCTTAGCCTCTGCAAAAACTCCTCATCCCACAGGAATCAAGCAGAACATTCACAGAGAGCCCCAGATTACCTGACAAAACGTTAACATGAAGACTAGTTAAGAGAGTTTTTACTATGAAATCAAAAGGCACAGGAGTATATTTTGGGGTCTTTGGAGGAAAGATAAAAAGAGTAGAAACAGCAGCACTCCCAGGAGTGACCACTGCTGGAGAAAGAAATGCTTCTTAGACAGCTCCTCTCTTCTAGGCACTGACCACCAGTGGACTAGTTACCAATGGGCAGTCTCATTCCTATCACCTTGAATCTGCCCTTGGACTAGTCACCAATGGGCAGTCTCATTCCTATCACCTCGAATCTGCCCTTTCATTCAAGCTCAAGAGATCTCGAAGAGGTGGTTCGTCTGATCTCCTGCAGGCTTCCTGCCACCTGGCAGGAACTGGTGGTGGTCATGGGGCTGGGCCAGTGCACAGCCCCTTACATGCTTGGTAGATCAAAGGGAGTTCCACATTTCCTTGGGGGAGAGAAGGAAAGTGGGGATCTCTGGTCTCTTTTTCCACAGCAAGCCATGACTTCAGAAACAACGCATGTGCAAAGAAGCATGTGAAGCCTGGCAGATCTCTGCCCTAGAGGCTGTGCGCACGAGTGGAACAGCCTGCATTGCCTGGGAACCTGGCTCCGTTCCCTCCATGGGACATTTGCCCAAGGACAGCAGACCTGGTCTGTCCCTGTGGCCTGGGAAGGAGGCTCTCCAAAGACAGACATATCAGGCAACAGGAGATGGGAGGAATACAAACAGGGAGCCAGGGAGGCTCATGCCTCACCAGGAGACAGACACATGTGTACTGAGCAGGAATTCTCCAAATGTTTGTGGCCTGGATAAACACATCACTCTTCTCTTAGGTATGCTGATTTGCCCTTGAGTGCCACCAAATCTTCTGTGTTCCCACAGCTATTTTATGATGAATTATAATAATTTAATTATGCATTTATTTGTCTATATATCTACATTAAACCAAAAATCCCTCAAGGGCAGGAATTATCTCTCATCCTTATATTCTCAGAAATTAAAACACACATAGACACTTGTTAATCATGATAATCATAATAATGATTAACAAGATTAATGATTAAATGGTACACAGTTGACAGTATAAAAGTGCAGAACATTTTTATGGTAATTAGCTCACTTGAGCTTTCCCCCAAACCCTGTGAGTTGGGAAGCAGGCTTTATCTTTTTTTTTTTTTTTTTTTTGAGACGGAGCCTCAAGCTATCCCCCTGGGTAGAGTGCCATGGTGTCACAGCTCATAGCAACCTCCAACTCCTGGGCTCAGGCGAGTCTCCTGCCTCTGCCTCCCAAGCAGCTGGGACCACAGGCGCCCGCCACAACGCCTGGCCATTTTTTGGTTGTAGCCATCATTGTTGTTTGGCGGCCCGGGCTGGGGATTCGAACCCGCCACCTTAGGTGTACGTGGCTGGCGCCTTAGCCGATTGAGCCACAGGCGCCGAGCCGGAAGCAGGCTTTATCATGCCCATGTTGCAGATGAGGACACAACCTCAGAGGGACCGTAGCAGTGAGTGGAGAAGCCTTTTTTCGTAGCAGAACTTCAATCTCAGAATCCCAGGGCAAAAAATAAAATGAGAAAGTATTACCTCCTGAACTGAAAAGGAGACAGAGATCTTCTAGTCTTTCTCCTTGGCTTTGTGGATGAGGACACCAATGCCACAAGAGCCAGTGAGTGGCAGGACCAAGCCTTGAACCCAGGCCCCCCACTCTCAGCCCAACAAAGTGTTCTGTTTAACACCCAAGGCCTCTCTCTCCGCTTATCTGGAGTAACAGTCCAGTTGTTTGGATACTGATTCTGAAACAGTGACAGAGAAATGAAAATGATTTTTTAAAAAAATGCTTCTGGGGAGCTGGAGCACAGTACCTGGGTTCCTGTCAACTGTGCCAAGGGCAGGAAGCCCCAGCATTGACCAGCTCAGCCATGGCAGCCACTGTGTTGGCCCTGGCAGCTGAGGGACACCCTGAACCCGGATGGGTTCCTCTGCCCAGTTTTCCTTTTTGTGCTCTTGGCAGCCTTTTCTTGGCTTAAAAGAGGGAGAGAGAGAGAGGCCTCCTGACCGCAGATGCTGAGGGGGTTCGTGAAACTGTTGTGCCCGAAATTTCCCAGGACCCCCCTAAAAGACTGTCCACACTCCGATGTGAAAGCACGAGGTGAGCTTTATTCAAGCCTGGGACTGGACTCTCCTGGTGGGCACACCGAGGAAGAGCCCCGAACTTGGGGGTGTGGAAGGTTTTTATAGGGTACAGAAAGCAAGAAGGGTGGGGTTGGGTATGAGTACACTTTTGATTGGTGGTTAGGGGTTTCTATGGTACAGGTAGGATTTGGATTGGTACAGGCTGAGGGGTGGGGGATTGCCCAGTGACTACGTAGTGGCCTGACTAGGTGGTACAGTCTGATTGGATAGCCGGGGGCTTGATTAAGGGGAATACTGAATTTCAAGGAAACTGAAACTTATTGCCTAAAATGGCAGTTGTTGCCTAAGGTGGCAGCTGGGGCCCAGAATGGCGTTAGCCTGGTTCTCTCAAAACTTCTCTGCGGAGTTCCGCACAGAGCATAATTCACAAGTACGGAACTGTTAATGAAGAAAAGGAAAGGGCGCCTCGCTCCCCAGTTGACGTGATCCCAAAGTATCCTGGCCGCTGCTTCCTCAATGCAGGCGACGCAGCTGAGAGCCAACTACAGACCACAGGGAAGGAAAAGCCGTCTTCTCGGCTTTAATGCCTGCTGTTTTATGGTTAAAGAAGTGATACGTTGGCTCGGTGCCCGTGAGTAGGGGCCAGCCACATACACCGAGACTGGAGGGTTCGAGCCGGCCCAGGCCTGCTAAGCAACCATGACAACTTCAACAACCAAATAGCCAGGAGCCATGGCGGGTGCCTGTGGTCCCAGCTACTCGGGAGGCTGAGGCAGGAGAATCACCTAAGCCCAGGAGTTGGAGGTTGCTGTGAGCTGTGATGTCATACACGCTATCGAAGGAGACAAAGTGAGACTCAGCCTCTAAAAAAGTAAATAAAATAAATAAAAGTGATATGTGTTCTCTGCAGGGAATTCTTACATACAGCACAAAGGAGATCCCGCAGCCTGAGTCCTGTGGTGGGCCAGGCTCTGGGACTCTAACCTGCCAGGCTAATCCCTTCATCTCTCCAAGCCACCCTGGTAAAATGGTGGCAAAAATGTTCCTTGCAGAGCTGCTGTGAGGATCAAATGAACAGCGTGTGCAAGGGCTTTCCGCACTGTAGCCGCTTCTTGGACTGTAGAAAGGCATTGTATTTAATGGCTCAGCGCACAGACATGCAGCCAGAGAGCCCGGGGTCAGCCTCCTGCTGCCTCGCACCGATTACAAGATCCAGAGAAAGTTCTGTAACTCTTGTGCCTCAGTTTTCTTACCTCCAAAATGAGGCTGATACTATAAAAGCTGCCTTCTAGACGATCTGGGGGTGGGCTGGCGGGGGAAGGGTGATGATTTACATAAGGAAGTCACATCACTGTTTGGCCAAGATAAGCCCTGGGCAAATATTAGTCAATATTTTTATTATTTAACATGTTCCATAACAGCAAGAATGCCATTCCATTTCAAGACCCTAGTATGGTGCCTGACACATAATGAATATTAAATCAATATTTATTTTCACTGCCTCCTCCCTCATCCATCCATGTGTTCTCTTCTCCAGACAAAATCCCCCTAATCATCTCAGTTGCAACCAACATGGACTCAGGGATGTGTCCACATCCTGCATTCATTTCCAGTTACTGTGCCTCTCTTCAAACACAATGCCCAGACCTAGAAAAAGGCTGTGGGTTGAGCAAAGGGGCCCAGAAGTTGTGGCTAGCAGGAACTACTTTGTTTTTGTTTTTGTTTTTTTATAGCTGGAACCCTTTTGGACACCAAATGTGTGGATGCAGCTTAGACTTGGACAGAGGAATGTCTTATCCAAAACGGTAAGATCTTGCTGAGAGGCAGTGACAGCTGGGCCCATTATCACTACCTAGGTCACGAGGCTCCAGCCCAGAAGCCCTGTCTACTACCTGGCAGCAGCTAGAGTGGGCCTAAGCCCAGGGACATTTCAGGCTGATCTGCCTGTGCTTACAAAGGTCAAAGGAAAGTGGAAACTGTCATTGAAGTCACTTGGCATCATATAAAAAAACAACTAAACAAAAGAATTATTGATTGAATTCAACAGTAATTATACTTTTCTACCCAATGCAAAAGGTTGCCCTTGTATAACACAAGGGCACTGGATGTGGTCTGGGAAGACTCAAGTTCTTCCATGTGACCTTTTATCTGACCCTCAGTTTCTTCATCTACAAAGTAGAAATCACACCACCTGCAGCATTTCTTTTCTTGCTTATTGTAAAGATCACAGTAAGAAAACAAAACTGAAGAGCCTTGAAATTGTAGGAGGCTGCACAACTTCAAGGATGATCAAATGTAATGATTGTTTTTCTTTTTTAGTGGCAAAGAAGAACATTAATGATAACACCTTCAAGCATCCCAGGACGGTTAGCTACAAAGAGCTCCCGCTGTATTCTCACCTGCTAGCACAAGGTCGGGCAGCTATAGGGAGTTGATAAATATCTGACAATGAAAGAACTAATGCTTACCACCAGCATTTTCATTTTCCTGATCTTTAGTAACTAAGAAAACATCATTTTCTGAAGTAAAGAAGCATGATTTAGTGATTCAGACAGAGCTGGATTCAAACCAGGTGCCTGTGACCACTTAATCACTATCTTAGGCTAGTCAGATGATGATTCTGAACCTTCCTGTCCTCATCAGGAAACTGTGAATGATAGGCCCTGATACCAAGTTGCTGTGAGGAAAAATAATGAGATTACATATGTAAGATTCACTTGTTATGAGTGTGTCTCCGATGTCTTTTCCAATTCAAGAAAAGTTTGAATCATACAGATGCTTTAAAACTCTTTATTCCAGGCTTGGCACCTATAGCTCAAGCAGCTAGGACACCAGCCACATACACCAGAGCTGGCAGGTTCGAGTCCAGCGCAGGCCCACCAAACAGCAATGACAACTACAACCAAAAAATAGCTGGGCATTGTGACAGGTGCCTGTAGTCCCAGCTACTAGGAAGGCTGAGGCAAGAGTATCACTAAAGCTCAAGAGTTTGAGGTTGCTGTGAGCTGTAGCACCACAGCACTCTCCCCAGGGTGACAGGTTGAGACTCTGTCTCAAAAACAAAAACAAACCAAAAAAAATTCTTTATCCCAGTTTTACAAGAGGAAACCTAAGTCTAAACAGTTAAGATGACTTGACTTGCCAAGGTCATAAAGCTCTCAAATGTGCTCCTAATTTAAGTCACCTGCTCTCTCCTGGCCAGAGCAAACAGCCCCATCTTCCTGTGACCTCCTTCCCTCAGGGTTGCCTCCCTCCTGTGGGCTGTGTTAGGGACTGTAACTGTGGGGTTCTTGTGTATTTCTTATTTCAATTCCTGTGACTTGCAGATTCTTCATAGTTATTTATACCTTGTGAAAGGAATTTCAAATGTTTGAGACTGAACAAACAAACCAGAATGTATGGCCATTATCTCTGTTTTTTTTTTTCTTTTTAATGATTCTACATTTTAATTACCATAATCCCCATCTGCTTTTTTTTTTCCCCAATAAGGCAGAAAGTACTGGAGCAAATATCCTATGACATTTCTCTAAAAATGCAAAGCACTTGCATTCAGCATAGCTCATTGTGTTTTCTTAGGAATACACTAATTATGTTTACCCACACCATGTGCTCCCGTTCCAGCTGAAAAACATCTACACTGAAAAGCTTCTGCTGCAGGGAAGAGCAGATGGAAAATGGCTGTTAAGAGAGGAGCTCCTTTGGGAAAGGATCCCAAGTGCCAACTAGTAACATTCCTTCCTTGTGTATCACAGGAGAGATATGGTAATGTCAAAATCTGCATCAAACCAGGTAGCAACTTAATCAAATAATTGCACAGACATCCTTTAGCAACATGTATATAACTTCCTGATGCAGGGAGCTATGTGAGGAATTTAAAATGGTTTCTCATTTAAGTGGTTTCTCATCGCTGAAGGTCTGAGGGGAGCCTGATGGCTATTTTGGTTGATATTATAATCATCGTGATCACTATTGGTGTTCTGCCTAGAGACTGTGTTCTTTCTGTTCGTTCCAAAAAGAAAAGCAGCTTCAAAAACAAATGCGGAGTCCAGCTTCAAGTAAGAGTCTGATTAGCAGTATCTAAGGATCCTTCTTATTCTGAGGTCAAAGACAACAAGATAATGTTTCCACATGTGTGCTTGCAATCATGAAAGTTCTCTATTGAGACAAACCTTGAAACTTTCTCTGGTTCTCAGCTTGTAGTGTCCCTGATCCCTTATCCCTCTTCTTTGCTCCCTTCCCACCTCTGTACCTCACCCCCAATGAAAAGAACAATAAAAATGTACAATCATCATATACAAATTTCTAAAGAGAGAACTGGGTATTCTTCATTTCATTAGAATAGTGGTGAGGATCATCAACCCACCTAACCTGGAGAGATGGAGCAGTAGGTGATTCCTGCTACATTCTGAGCTGGAGTAATATTTTCTCTAGAAAAGGTAATTTATAAATTCCATACAAAAATCCTATAAGGTCTTACAAGAGTACATGTGAAATTTACTAGGTGTAGAATATAAATGTCTTAACACAATGACTAAGAAAATGCCATGAAGGCTATGTTGACCAGTTTGATGAAAACATTTCAAATTGTATATAAAACCAGCACATTGTACCTCATGATTGCGTTAATGTACACAATTATGATTTAATAAAAAAAAAATCCTATAAGGAAGCAATCACTAATCCTGCTTTGTAAGCATGCACTTGAGGAAATCTGAGGTATGAAAGGTTAAATAATTTGTCTGAGCTTGTAAGGAACAGAGCTAAGACTCAAGCCCAGACACTTTGGTTGGCTCCAAAGTGCACATCTTAACCACCACCATATACTGCCATGTCCCACCTCTTAATGCAGGTCTCAAAATGCTTGCCCGATAACACCATATCTCACTCCTAGTAGAGATTGTCCCAAGGATCTGAAGGGCTTAATCAGACATGAGTCGTATTTAATGGGATTAAAGAGAAAAAACAGAGCTCAAAGCCCAGCCACAGGCATCAGGGAGATAGAAAATAGAGGAATGGGAAATTATCAAGGTGTGGACTAGGCATCCCCAAGATGTTCTTGTAGATAGAGCACAAACTCTCAGGGACAACAGGTATTCAGAAAAAATGTGAGGGCAGGGTGCTCACATAAATTTAAGAAATGTTCTGTTTAAATCAATGGCAGCAATTCTCACAGCTTTCAACATAAGAATGTTCATATTATGAAATCAGGAAGCTCTTTTTTTGCAGGGGAAAGCTTAAAAAGAAATCAACAGAGAGGAAACCAAACCAAACCACATCTCTGTATTCTAGTGTTCCCATCGCTAGGAAGGTGAAAATACTTGAGCAAAGTGCCACTTTGAGTTTGGTTTCTGTGAGTTTCATACAGCTAACAGTGGTGGCTTATGGCTCTCCTTATTTAAAACAAGAGCTAGGCTGGCTATTTTCAACAAAGAGGCAGTTCCAAGTGCCTGCCTTGTCTCAAAGCCAAGGAGGCACACAAACCTTGACCTGATACATAATCCTGGGTCTAAAGGAAAACCTTAGGAAAAGAATGAGTCAGAGATAGAGGACCAAGTCTGCAGGAGCTCCACGTGTCCACTCAAGCTCTGTAGGAGGCTGTAGCTCATCATTTCTGAGAATGACGTTGAAAGCATCTTCTGGCACTGAAGGGAGGTATCTGGTATCCATGAGTGCTGGGCCTGGAGAGCCATGGACATCAGTCTCCAAGAAGCCTTCCAGCCCCTCTGGGGTCAGTTATGTGTTTCTATAATAGCCCACTCTTACTGCCACAACAGAGTATGTTGTAGATTGTCTTTTTGTAACTTTCTATCATGGAAAAGTTCAGACATCTAAAAATATGTAGCATGATGAATTTCCATATACCCGTCACCTAGACCCAACAATTATGAATTCATGGCCAATTTTGCTTCGTTTTGATCCTTATCCATGTCCCTCCCCACTATACTATTTTAAGCAAATCCTAAACATACAACCATTTCTTCACATTATTTCAAGCCTACTAACATTATGTATCTTAAAAAAACAAGGATTCTATTTAAAAATAACCATTATTACAATTAAAAATTAGGAATCATTTCTTAATCATCAAATATCCTATCTATGAGATAATTAGATCTATTTCTGAGATCCCATAATGTCTTTTTTATACTATGTTTGTTTGAATCAGAAATCCACATAAGGTCCACTCATTATAGTTGGTTGTCATGTCTCTAAATTTCTCTCAATCTAGAGATTCTACCCCTATCAATTCCTTTCCTTGCAACTTATTTGGGAAAGAAACCAGGTTATTCATTCTATAAATCCCCCACAGTCTGTGTTTTGCTGATGGAATCCCTGTGGCATACAGAATCCTATTCTTCCATCCTCTGTATTTCCTGAAAACTGGTAATTGGATCTAGAACCTTGGCCATAATGAGAAACAGACTTTTTTAAATTTTCTCACTCACTATTGGTCTACTCAGATTTTCTATTTTTTTGTAAGTCAATTTCAACTGGTTGCAAGTGCCCAAGAATTTATCTATTTATTCTAAGGTTATCCAATTTGTTGGTATGTAACAGTTCATGATTATCTCTCAGGAGCCTTTGTATTTCTGTGGTATAAGTCGTAATATTTCCTTATTCATCTCTGATTTTGAGTCATCTCTCTTTTTTCTTAGTCTAACTAAACATTTGTCAATTTCATTTATCTTTCCAAGGTACCAATTCTTTGCTGATCTTTTGTAGATTTTTTTAGTCTCTATTCCATTTATTTACATTCTGATCTTTATTATTTCTTTCCTTCTAGTAATTTTGGGTTTAGTTTGTTCTAGTTTTTTAGTTCTTTGAGGTGCAATATTAAGTTGTTATTTGAGATCGTTGTGAGTCTAATACTGATAAATTCTTTCAGCTTTTGCTTGTCTGGGAAGAACTTTTTCTTTCATTTATGAAGCTTATCTGGGTGTAGTCTTCTTGAGTATGAGTTGTTTCCTTCAGCATTTTGAACATATTATCCCATTCTTTCATGGTCCACAAGGTTTCCGCTGAGAAACTTGCTGATAGTCTATGTTATATTCTAAAATCAGACATTTAGTTCATTAAATGTCACCTCTTATAAAATTTAATGCTGTAAATTTCTCTGTTTACTGATAATTAGTTAGTGATAAATAATTATTACTGATAAATAATCATTGATTTATCTGAACCTCAGTAAGTCTTTTCGTGGTCATTCTGTTTTAATTCCATTATGGTTTCTTATTTAATCCATAAACTATTTAACAAATTTAATAATGTGTTTTCTACATTTTCATACCAGTTCCTTCCTTCCTTTATCTTACCTCCTTTTCCTCCCTTCTCTCCTGCCCTCCTTCCTTTCCTCTTTCTTTCCATTGCATTTTATATCATGTTCCTTTCTCCTGAATTCTGTTTGAGTATGTCCTTTAGAGATCTTTTCAAAGAGGGTCTGCGAGTGGTAAATTTTCTCAGCCTTTTCTGAAATTATCTTTTTGCCTTCATTTTCCAATGAATATTTAACTATGTGTGGAATTTAAACTTTGAGGAATAATGTCAGTTACTTTCACCAGTTAGAAGATCCTTATCTCCCTTTCTCCTGGCCTTTATTATTGTCATTGAGAAGTTTGTGGAAAATCTGTTTTTCCTCCTGGTTGTATTTAAATTTTTCTGTAGAACCCTTGATTCTTACATTTTACTATGAGGTATCTAGCTATAGTTTGTGTGTGTGTGCTATGCATGTGTTTAAAAACACTGCTTGGGCCAGTTGCCTTGGCTCATGCCTATAATCCTGACATGTTGGGAGGTTGAACTGGGTGGATTGCTTGAACTCAGGAGACCAGCCTGAGCAAGAGTGAGACCCTGTTTCTACTAAAAATAGAAAAAACAGCCAGGTGTGGTGGCAGGTGCTACTCAGGAGGCTGAGACAAGAGGATCACTTTGCTTGAGCCCAAGAGTTTGAGGATGCTGAGAATTATGATGCCAGGGCACTCAACCCCAGGGCAACTGAGTGAGACTTTGTCTAAATAAATAAATAAATAAAAACACTGCTTGGGACTCATTTGGACCTCTTCATTCTGAACATCTTTCAGTTCCAGAAAATTCTCAATCATTTTCTGAATGTAACCAATTCTATTTTTTTGATGCACCTATTAGACCTACTAAGCTTTTTTCTATCCTTGCCATTCATTAATATTTCCACATCTTTATCTCTAAGTGCTTGTTTTTTCTGTCTTATAGTTAGATTCAATGGATGATTTAAAAAGATATTTGAAGAACCTATTTTATCCATCTACTTTTTAGAGGTTTAAATTATAACTGTTTTGCTTTTGTTTAGTACCCTATTAAGTACTTTTCAAATCTGTTCATCCATTTTTGCCCAGAGTCATCTTTCTTTAAGATTTCAATTTTCTTTTTTGTATTTGTCTATCTTTAAATATATGTGTGTATATATATGTATATGTATACATATATATAGTCTCTCATATCATTCTATGTTATGAAATTCTTGGAGCTCTAATTCTCCTGTTTTGTTGATTATTCCTCATATATTTCCTTGTGGGTTTTAAAATTTGTTATCTTAAGGTCATCTCCAACCAGGTTTTGCCTATCAGAATCCTATATGGCTTGGGTGAGAGAATTCTCCTCTGGGATGAAGTCATGGCAAAGGATTCAGGAGCCAACTTGAAGAAGCTCCCACTGGACAAAAATTGGAAAATTTGAGGTTCAGGAAGAATAGTATCTTCAATGGGTTGGAATATAGCTTACATGTTTGAAGCTACAAGTTATTAGTCATCTTTAAAGGATATTCTTTCTTGTACACACTGTACCTAAATGTAACTAAACAGTTGATAAGAACCATATCTTTATAGAATTATTTGAGTTAATATAAAGAAATCTATAATAAGAAATCACAATTTTGCAACTGCAAATGATATAAGAGATCATTGATGGTCAATGACCATCAATAGCTGCTGACATCACAAGGAGAGAAACAAACAAGACAAAATATTCTTTCAAGTGGAAATATACAACTCCACTATAACCAGTGTAACCCTTCAATATATAGTACTTAATTAAGTGCCACCAAATCTCAAGTCTTGAATGAGAGAATATGGTTTTAAGCATTTAAACACATAGATAAACCATTAAGCTTGCTTTGTACCAGATTGTCAATGCAAAAAAGGGCAATACTTTAGGTTGAATTCTGTAGCATGTATCTGCACAATTAAAAAATATATATATACTATATTTTGAAAGCCCAGGTATTTGGGTACACAGAAGTCTCAGTGGGCTTCCTTCATGCACTTCATAGGCTACAACTCAGGCCTACGCACTGAGAGACCACATGGTGTCCAAAGACATTCAGATAACTATTTCCTACTCTCATTCTGCCCCAAGGTATACAAGCTCAGCCATAAACCACCTCATATAGATAAATAGGTTGGGAAAGCTTTAAAATACCTAGTCAGTTCTTCCTCCCACAAGGCTTAACTGAGGCACTAGTAGAATTATGGCATCCAGACTTCCTGTAAAACCAAGAGCAATGAAACAATATAGTTTATTACTCACAGTCACAAGGGACACTCAGAGCCACAGATGGGAAGCAGTCAGGCCCTTGGTGAGAAATAAAATCAGGCTTTTTAAGTGAGAAGCTCCCTACTAAAGCACATTGCTAATATCCTTTCTCATTATGGATATAATGCATTTTATTAGCTCCTTTCAATTAATGATGTGGGGACCTACACATTTTAATTAAAGTCCTCACTTTGAATCCTACTGCCATTTGTTTCTGGTACATTTGATTCCCAGGTCCTTCTGTGGAGAGGTGGGGATGAAAGGTGAAATGATATCATTTGAATGGAAATAAAGCATGAGAACTGATTACAGACCCAGGTGAATGGAAAATGAAATAAATGAACACTTTCCTGTAAACAGGAAACCACTAATTAGATTTTGGGGCTTAGCATAAATGCCTCCTAAATTGCATGTTAATAAACAATCTTACTGTATATAGACTCAATTTTCCTGATTCAAAGGATGCGCTAGCTGGATAGGTCCCCAGAGGTTTAATTGTGCTGGGTATCCTACAGCAATGGTTACATTGAAATGGAAATCATACTGCAGAGAACCATTATTTGTGTCTGTAGGGATTGGAAGCTGATCATTCTAAATTATTATTTTTTGCTTCCTCTTGTTTTAGCCTTGGGAATATGTCAAAAATGGCCATAACTCACTCCCAAGTTAGACAAACAAATCTATATTAATTAAACATGAAGAAGGTCCATAAGTTTGTCTCTGTGCCAGTGTGATAATCCATTAAAGAAACCCCAACCATCTAAGAGCCCTTGGTGAGGACTTGGGGTCCACAAGCCTCAGAGTTGGCACCAGGCCACTGAAAACAGTGAGAACATGACCTGCTTTTGATAATTGCATTATTTCAAGAGAGAAGGCGGGAGGGATCAGAAGAGACCCCAACAGGGGCATACACAAAGGCAGAGAAAGGAAAGTAAACGTAAAATTGGGGAATTATTTGCTTGGTAGAAGTGCAACAAAGAAAATGTGCCCCACTTGAAGATATAAACCTGGCATTTCATCCTGACATAGCAGGACTCAGTCCACCATCACAATGGAGAAGCAATTAGACAGATACTCACAGCTCAGATCATTCGAAAAATATTTATAAATAATTCTCCCTGAGTTAGATTTTGGTCTTCATCCCAGGATCCCCCAGGTTTGGAGGAAGCAGTGGTGGCTGCCTGATTTTTAGTCTTCCTCATACTCTCCTCCACCCCACCTCACCTGCTAAAAAAAAAAAAAAAACAATGAGAAAAAAAACTATACTTGACTTGGGTCTTCAACATTACAAGGAGATAGAACATCATGACCTTCAATTTATCTGTAAGTAGAGGGGAAACATATTCTAAAGGGCTACTACTACTTGCCTACCATTGCAAACTCATGAGGGCAAACAGCGAGGGGGAAGAAGTTTAAGAGTTTTCAAGAAAAAGCATAGAAAGGAGCAAAGGACTTGGACAACTTGTAGATAGAAGCACCTTCAGGAGTGGCAAGTCCAACATCAAACAGCAAAATACTGAACATAGGGTCTCTCTCACCTTTTCTTTTTCATGAGAGGGACCCTCTTCCAACTCTCTTTGGAAGTGCTCCAAACTTTCTCTTTGTTTTTCCTAAATAAAATCTCTCTGTTACCCTGAAAACAAAAATACTGAACATGGGATGGAACTTGATAGTTTATAGCACCAGCCATAGGGAAGGGACTTGAAAATGTGTGAAACCAGAGGGAAATCCTTGGTAAGCATTACTTTGGGGAAACATCAGGTACAAAGAAATGGGGTGGTACTTGTTGGAAATAAGGTAATAAGGAGTAGGGAAGAAATAAAAATAAAATACTAAGGATCCTGCAGAAACTAAACAGAAACCAGATATGCCAATTTCTCCCCACCAGACTACCATCAATGACATTATTTTCTATAAAAGAAACTGCATAGAAGGCAGAATTACATAAGAGGATGCTCTCAAACTAGGAACCCTGCCCATGAAGTGAATTGGAATAGATGGAAAGCAGACCACAACCACACAGACCAGTATAAAAAAAATCATAAAACACAAACCAAAGTGTGCTGCAGATAAAAACTTCTTCAAAAACTATTCATAATGCAAAACTTCTAGGCTGAACTAAATATTCTCAAACAAGTAGTGAGGATATGGAAAACGCCTTGGTTCAGAAATACAAAAGTTAAGAACAGATATGGACCCAAAAGGAAGGATATGAGGGAAATGACTTGAGAGTTGATTGAACAAAGGGTGGAAATAGAAAAAAGAGATAAAATCATATAAAAAAAATAACATTGAAATCTGCCCTTCATAAATGTCAGGAAGATCCTCTCTCTGGCCTCCATTTTGTCTTCTTTTTTACACCTTTCCTCCAAGTTCCCAGTTCCATTCTGCTCTGCCCAATATTTAATAGAAGTCCCACATTACTTTACTATTGCTGGAGTCAACACTGTGAAATTACTGTCTAAGCATCCTTGGCCCTGGAGTTTTCTAATCTTCAGAGTAGAGCATCTATAAAATAAATGAGCTACTCGGAGCATAATGTTAAAGCATTCTTATGCTAAAAGAGCCCATCCAAAGAATGCCAATTTCCTTTTTTCCATGTTCTCCTAACCACTAGCAAGAAGAGTTTTCAAGGGTTGGTATCATAGAGAAAAAGAAATATCTCTTCTTCCCCATCACAAGGTTTATTGCTCACATCCCTATAACAAAGGCAAATTAACAAGAGAAAAGCATAACAAATTTATTTTATTAAAGTTTCATGTGACACAGGACCTAACGACCCAGGTACCACTGTGTATTTTTATGGATAGTCATGCAGAAGTATGATTATAGGATAAAGGGAATCGATTCTAAAGGTACTCTAATGGCAATAAATGGGGGGGGGAACTTACCAAAGTGGATTTATTCAGATTCTTCTTGGAGTCTGTGTGTGACATTTCTTTCCTCTTGGTATAGGGCTGAACACCTGTCATGTGAGAGTCTTTAGCGGAGAAAGATACAAGAAAGTTAGAGAGTGACCTTCCCACTTCTTCAGTTTTCTCAATTCCCTTCAGCATAGCAATGTGCTATACTTTGGAGTATCGTCTTCTGTGCCCCAACAGTATTCTTTATCATGACTTCAACACTGTAGTGTGGCACAGTTATTCAGATCAAATGAACCCTGTCAAATAGAAATGGATGAAATGAGATGAATCTCAAATGGATGAAATGAATATCTCTGAATGAGATATTCATTAGTTTAACATAGACTTCCGGGCTCCTATTATACACTCCAATACTCCATATTTAAGTGAGAGTGGGGGGAGATTGTTTAAAGTGCACTGAAAAAGGCCACACACATTCACGGCCCCAAATTTGTGATAGCTGAAATTTAACCATTGGCAATTATTTTGTGTTGACCATTGTTACCATTTCACCCAAAGTTTTAGAAAAGGAAAATTTATCTTGAGATATTTAACCCTTTCTTCAGTGTATTTGTGAGCCCTGTTCTTCTTTTAAGCTCAGTCTGGGTCTTTCTCCCATTATAGTTGAAAACTGATCTGGTCTTTCTTGCTGGATTAGCTCCATCCTAGTTCTTACTGGCACTATGGGTCCTCTGAGGCCTCTGTAGCTGTTCTGAGGTCACCAGTATGGCTGGCCTGTCCTTCCCACCACTTCAGTTTCTTTTCACCTCTCGCTATTGTGGACAACCCCCTTCAGCCCTCTGAGTTAATAAGTTATCAATAGTCCAAAAAACCTACTGCCCCAGAGCCTCATAATGACTTCTGGATTCCCCTTAGTTCCCTGTAGGGAGCTTAGGCCCCTTCCTCAGTCATTCTTACCCAACCACCTATGCATCTTAGAGGCAGTGGAGCCATGCCATATTCTGGGTTTCTCTGTGAGATTTACATTTTGAAGCCATGTCTAAAAAAGCAGGGCACCAGGTCATATGTTTTATATCTCCAAGAGGGGTGGGTCTTTTGCCCACTGCCCAGATAAAGGCAATTATACTGAGAGAGTGGGAATTACAGCTTCAGGGAAGAGGGGAAATTTCTCCTTTCCCCTAAAATTTTGCTGAAAGATCAATTCATAATTAAGGAAGATTAATAAGACAAAGAGGTTTATTTACTCTGTGCATGGGGAGAATCACAGAGTGATTACCCATTGTCCCAATGAGGTCCAACATTTTTACACCTTCCTTTTAGAGGGGAGGGAGATATGAGAAATATAGGTCATTCTGTTTGGAGGCAATAAATGGTTTCTAGGGGAAACAGGTTGACTTATAAATGATTCTCTTTGCAAATCAAATTAACCTGAGAGACAGGTATCATACTTAAAATGATTTAGGCAAGGTATGTTTTCATTCTTGATCTACTTTCCTGAAATATAGTGAGAAAGGAAGTCATTGTTCTTTTTAATGGGCCTGGTTTATGCAGAAAGAAAGAAATCTCTAAGGACCTTTAATTTAAAAGACTCTTTATACCAAGAAATCATATTTGGAATGAAATTTCATGAGCTCCTTAACAGCAGAGAAAGAGTTTCATATCACAAGGTACCAAATGAGAGGATGGGAGAAACTTCTCAAATCCATCTTCTCAACATTTTGTGGCTAAGCTTTTTAAAGGTGGTTTGCCAAACAAAGGGCTAGGGAATTAGGTCTGCTGATCAGCTAGGGATGAACTCACATAGTTGGGAAGCAGAAATTGTCTTCTTGGTAAACAGGAGTTACTGGATAGGGGACTGAGGGTTGTTTGGATCAATTTCTACTCATGGTCACTGGCCCAATTGATATTAGTTGGTCCCTGGGATGCTAAGTCTATAAGACATGCAAAAGGCCAGTTTCAGATTTATAGTAGTGATGTTATATACAGAAGTGGCTTTTGAAGTTACAAATCTTGCCTCTGTGAAAGGTACTTGACACACAGCAGCAAGCAGTTATAGCAGTATTGAAGTTAGGTTATAATGGCTGGTTAACTTTTAGCAATATTTCTCCTTCTATAGAAATCAGACTGTTAGGGGCAGAGCGAGATGGCAGACTAGAGACATCTCTTAGTTGATGAGACATTGGAAAGTGGACATGAGCCACCTCCAGCTGGGAGAATCTTCACAGAAACATCACTCCAGGATAGCACCTGTGGCTCAGTGGGTAGGGGGCCAGCCCCATATGCCAAGGGTAGTGGGTTCAAACCTGGTCCCAGCAAGCAAAAACAGCAACGACAACTGCAACAACAACAAAAAAAAGCCGGGCATCATGGCAGGTGCCAGTAGTCCCAGCTACTCTGGAGGCTGAGGCAAAAGAATCACATAAGCCCAAGAGTTGATGGTTGCTGTGAGCTGTGATGCCATAGCACTCTACTGAGAGTGACAGAGTGAGACTCTATCTCAAAAAAAAAGGAAAGAAAGAAAGAAACATCACTCCAATGGCACAATGAAGCAGCAGGAGATGTCAGAAGCCAGCGAGGAGGTCTGGAGCTGAGGAAAACTGACACAGATGGCGCCAGGTGCTTGATACAGGCAAAGGCCAGATAGTTGGCAGGTTCTCCCATGGAGGGCTGGATACAGGAAAGGGTTGTCCTGCTATAGTTTGATTTTGTTCTTGGCTTTTCTTTGGAGCAGCAAGTAGATTCGAACAGCATATGGCAGCTGGGCTAACACTGGGTGGGATGGTTTTCCCATCAGCTTGGCTGCTGGTGGGGCACTGCCATTGGGGAAAAACCACAGCACGTGGGAGGAACAGTCTGCAGGGTCCTAGTGCACAGCCAGCTCTGGTGCACCTGATGAGCTTGAGCAGCCATCCTTGGGGGTGAGCTGAGCAGCCCCACCATCTCCAAAAAGACAGCTTTAGTGTCAGGAGACATTGTCTGCTGAGCATCCTGGGACGTCTGGCAAGAACTTTGGAGCAGCACTCCCACAGGGACTGAATATTGACAAAGTCAACAGGCCCAGATTAAGGGCAAAGAAGTCAGGAAGACTGACTTCTTTGGGGAAGACACAGTCTCCTTTGCAATTAGAAAGTGGCTTCTGACTCCCATCATATAAATAAAATCCAGCATGTGTTCTCTGTCTCCTAACACTACAGATTTTCCTATGATTTCCAGGGAATGTATTGCAATACAGGCACATGTGTGTGTGTGCTGTTTTACATTTTTTGCTTCTTTTAAATTTTTGTCCTTAGGGTTTTTTTTTCTTTCTTTCTTTTGTTTTTGCTATTGTTGTTTAGTTTGGTTGTATTTTTATTTTTTCACTTTTTTTTCAATAGCAAGGGCTCTTCCATTTTGATTACAGTTTTTCAGCCCCTTTTAGTCTTTTTTTAAATTTGTCTCCTTTTTCTATCTTTTGGTAGAAGTTTTTATACTTTCTCATCTTCCCATGTAAATTTCTCATTCAACAGTTAAGATATCCTTTTTATTTTTATTTTTCTTCTTGAGCTTCTATAATTATATTTTTAATTTCTAAACCTATTATATTTTCATATTTCTTTTCTCTGAGGTATGGGAGTCATGGTATTGGTCTGGCTGGAGGGGGTCATGGCTTTGGTCTGGCTCAAGGATGCCATAAGCTCACGATCTTGGGTGTCCTTCTAGGTTTGGCCTTTGGAAAAAAGGTTTTGGGTAGTCCCTACTGCAACATACTGCTGATTTCTGTATATTTTTAGCATAGGTGGGGTCTTGTTTTTGCCTGGGCAGGTAAGGAGCTCCTTATGTTGAGGGACTTGTCCAGCCAGGTCCCTCAAAGTCTTAGAGCTGCAAATGTGATAAAAGCACCCCACCAAACACCACCATTTCACCCTTCACAATCTTTCTCACTTACTGGTCTTTTTCTCTACTCTCCTTAGATTCTTTTCTTCCATCCCCCCTTCTTTTTTCTCCTCTTTGTCTTCTTTTTTCTCTCTTCTCACTGTTTATACCCTTATGTTCTTTTTGGCCTTATACTAAAAGGCCATTTCAACACTTAAGTTGTGAGACAAGGAAATTTAAAGTGAAGGAGGTAGTGGGAAGGAAAAAGTAGGAGAAGGAAGAGAACAAGAAGAAAACACACAAGAGGAAGAACCAACACAGCACTTTTGACAAAATGAAAAACCAGAAGAGAGTAACTCCCCAAAAGGTCATGAGGTAGCTACCACAGAGGATTCCACCTGTAAAGAATTCATGCAAATGACAGAAAGAAAATTTAAAATATGGATGGCAACAGCTTGAGACTCTTTCTCAAGAAAAGAAATATGTATGGCAAAAACAATAAAGGGAATTGACAAAAAAGTGGGAAAACAGAACCAAAAAATAGATGGAAGATATGAAAAAAGAAAGGATATGGCAGAGCCTAAGGACTTAAAGAAATAAATCAGGAAACTTAAAGATGCAGT
This sequence comes from Galagoides demidoff, assembly GCA_963574575.1. NCBI lineage: Eukaryota > Metazoa > Chordata > Mammalia > Primates > Galagidae > Galagoides > Galagoides demidoff. The sequence goes on along the minus strand of CAUYQV010172514.1, from coordinate 25,944 downwards.
AGAAAGTATCAATAATGGATTAGACCATGGAGAAGAAAGAATCTCAGAGCTAGAGGTTAAAGTTTTTGAGCTAATCCAGTCTTAAAGAGGCAGAAAAGAAGAGAGAGAAAGCAGAATGTTCGCTTAGAGAATTATGCAACTTCATGAAATATTCAAACATGTGAATTGCAGGTATCCCTGAAGAGCAAGGGGAATGTCCCAAAGGAATTGAAGCCCTACTGGAGGATATCATAAATGAAAATTTTCCAACTATCACCAAAGACTCCAAAACACTTCTTTTATAAAGATATTGAACTCCAGGTCATCTGAACACAAACAGAGAGCATCTCCAAGACACATTGTAATGAACCTATCCAAAGTCAAGATGAAAGAGAAAATTCTACAAGCAGCCAGGAATAAGTGCCAACTGACCAACATAGGCAAATCCATCAGGGTGACATCAGACATCTCATCTGAATCTTTCCAAGCCAGAAGAGAATGGTCATCTACCTTTAACCTTCTTAAACAAAACAATTTTCAGCCCAGAATAGGTATCGTGCTAAACTAAGACTCAAAATTGATGGAGAAATCAAATTTTTTACTGATATGCAACCCTGAGGAAATTTACCACAAGACCAGCCCTACAGAAAATACTTAGACCTATTCTCCACACTGACCATCACAAAGAATAACCAGCAAGGTAAACACCCAGAAACTAAAGGGCAAAACCTAGCTTTCACAATGGCAAAAAGGATAAAACTAAGCAATAGACCTTCACAAAGTAAGATGACTAGAACTCCATCATACTTATCAGACTAGAACTCCACCATACTTATCAATTCTCTAAATAAATGTTAATCGGATTAACATTCTTGAGAGAACATTCTTGAATTCCCCACTGAAGAGGCCCAGGCTTACAGATTGGATGAAAAAGCACAAGCCATATATATGTTATCTCCAGGAAATATACCTAATCTTGAAAAACAAAATATGACTCAGGGTGAAGGGTTGGAAAACAATATTTTAGGCAAATGGAAACCAGAAGAAAGGAAGGGTTGTAATCTTATTTTCAGATACATGCAGATTTAAAGTAACTAAAGTTAGAAAAGATAAAGATGGTCACTTCATACTAGTCAAGGAAAAAATACATCAAGAGAACATTTTAATCCTAAATATTTATGCACCCAACTTAAATGTTCCCAGATTTATCGAACAGACCTTAATTGGTCTGAGCAATATGATATCCTATAACACTGTAATACCTGGGGACTTTAACATCCCTCTAGTTGAACTGAACAGATTATCTAAACAGAAACTAAACAAAGATATGAGACTTAAATGCAACCCTAGAACAAATGGGTTTAATAAGCATACACAAAACACACTATCCCAAAGCTAAGGAATATATATTCTTCTTTTCAGTCCATAAAACATACTCCAAAATAGGTCATATCCTAGGTCATAAATCAAACCTCAACAAAATTAAAAGAACTGAAATTATACCTTGTATCTTCTCAGACTACAAGGCAATAAAGGTGGAACTCTACTCCAACAAAAATTTTCATCCCCACACAAAGACTTGGAAATTATACAACATTATGCTAAATGACAGCTGAGTTAAGGATGAGAATAAGTAGAAAATTGTTAAATTACTCAGAAATAACAATGAAAATGCAAGTTACCAAAACTTGGGGGACACTGTAAAAACAGTCCTAAGAGGGAAACATATTGCATTAGATGCCTATATCTAAAAAAGAGAAAGAGAGCGCATCAGTAACCTAATGAATCATCTTCAAGAAATGGAAAAAGAAGAGCAATCCAATCCCAAACCTACCAAAAGTAAAGAAATAACCAAAATTAAATCAGAAAGAAATGAAATTAAAAACAAAAAAATCATTCAGAAATTAATGAAACAAAAAGATTAATAAAATTGATAAACCATTGGCCATATTAACTAGAAACAGAAAAGTAAAATCTTTACTAATAACCTCAATCATACAATGAAAAGAGAGAAATAATTGATACTACAGAGATACAAGAAATTATTTCTACTACAAAAATCTCTATGCCCAGAAATTTGACACTGTGGAGGAAATGGACGAATACCTGGAATCACATCATCCCCCTGGATGTAACCATGAAAAAATAAATCTCTTGAACAGACCAATATTAAGCACTGAGCTCAAAGAAACAATAAAAGAATCTTCCAACAAAAAAAAGCTCTGGACCAGATGGCTTCACACCAGAATTCTATCACACTTTCAAAGATGAGTTTGTACCTTTGCTGCAAAACCTATTCTAAAACATTGAGAAGAAAGAAAGCTTCTGTCATGTTCTATGATGCAAACATAAACAGAAAAGAAAAGTAAAATTGCTTTTATTTTTCCATTTCTCCATTTTGGATTGCTCTTCTTTTTCCATTTCTTGAAGATGATTCATTAGGTTACTGATGCGCTCTCTTTCTCTTTTTTAGACATAGGCATCTAATGCAATACGTTTCCCTCTTAGGACTGTTTTTACAGTGTCCCCCAAGTTTTGGTAACTTGCATCTTCATTGCTGTTATGTCACGATACAGAAACCTTCTGTATCATGTTCTATGATGCAAACATTACCCTGATTCCAAAACCAGAAAGGAACTCAACTAATAAAGAGAACTCCAGACCAATTTCACTAATGAATATTGATCCAAAAATATTTAAATATCTTAGCCAATAGATTATAGCTACATATTTAAAAATTATACATCATGATCAAGTAGGCTTTATCCTAGAGATGTAAGGCTGGTTTAACATACACAAATTCATAAATGTAACTAACCATATTAACTGAAGCAAAAACAAAGACCATGTGATCCTTTCAATAGATGCAGAAAAAGCATTGGATAAAATTCAACATCTTTTTCTAACAAGAACACTTAAAAATATAGACATAGGTGGCACATTTCTTAAAGTTATTGGAGTCATCTATGACAAACCCATAGCTAATATCATACTGAGTGGAATAAAACTGATAGCTTTTCTACTTAGAACAGGAACCTAACAAGGATGTCCTCTATCACCACTACTATTCAACATAGTTCTGGAAGTTCTAGCCAATGCAATCAGGCAAAAGAAGGTTATAAAGAGCATCCAAATGGGGGAGAGGAGGTCAAATTCTCACTCTTTGCCAATTATATGATCATATACTTGAAGAATACCAGTGACTGAACCACAAGACTCTTGGAAGTGATTAAGAAATATAGTAATGTCTCAGGTATAGAATCAATGTCCACAAATCAGTACCTTTTGTACATGCCAATAACACCCAAGTTGAGATGCTAATCAAAGACACAATTCCCTTCACAGTAGCTTCAAAGAAAATGAAATACCTAGGAATATACTTAACAAAAGTGTTAAAGGACCTCTACAAAGAGAATTATGAAACCTTAAGGAAAAAAATCGCAGAAGACAATAATTAAAGCAAATAGACATCCTTCAGATTGGGAAAAGATATTTGCATATTACAAATCTAACAAAGGCTTAATAACTAGAATCTATAGAGAACTCAAATTAATCAACAACAACCAAAAAAGAGTAAACAATCCCATCTATTACTGGGCAAGAGGCATGAACAGAACCTTCTCTAAAGAAGATAGAGGAATGGCTAACAAACATGAAAAAATGCTCATCATCCCTTATCATCAGAGAAATGTGAATCAAAACCACCCTGTGATATCACTTAACTCCAATGAAAACAGTCCACATCACAATGTCCCAGAGTTGCAGATACTGGCATAGGTGTGGAGAGAGAGGGACACTTTAACACTATTGGTGGGACTGCAAACTAACACAGCCTCCCTGGAAAGAAGTATGGAGAGTCCTCAAAAACTCAAATTAGACCTCCCATTGACCCTGCAATCTCCTTACTAAGCATCTATTCTGAAGGAGAAAAAATCTTTTTATCACAAAGACATTTGCACCAGAATGTTTATCACAGCTCAACTTACAATTGCCAAGATGAGGAAATAACCTAAATGCCCATTACCTCAGGAATGGATTAACAAGCTGTGATATATGTACACCACAGAGTACTATTCAGCTATAAGAAAAGATGATGACTTTACATCTCTTGTATTAACCTGGATAGAGTTGAAACATTCTTCTTAGTAAAGTATCATAAGAGTAGAAAAGCAAGTATCCAATTTTATCAATTTTATTATGAAGCCAGTAGACAATCTAACACATGCCCACATAGGAGAAAAATTTAATTCTATTCAAGTTGGGGGTAGAGTGAATGGGGGAAGATAAGAAAGAGGGGATTGGTATGTTCCCACTCAAAGAGCACAAGGTAGGTGTATATGGCACGCCTTGGGTCCAGGATACAACTACAGGTGGGAGTCTACCTAACACATTAAAAAATTGTGACCTGGTTGTTTGTATCCTTACAATAACCTGAAATGAATAAGAAAAAGAAAAAGAGAAACTAGACTTATATCAGTATTCCTGTCTTATTTTATTTTAAGAAAGTTTCACCTTTCATTTCAACTTCTTGATCTAGTCTTATGAGAGAAAACATTAGGGGTGTAAAATACTCAAAATATTAGCTGTTGGATTTTAAATTATTTTGAACCATAAAGGAATGTGAATTAGGCAGCTGACTCTCTGATTACAGATTAACCTTCTTCCTGACCTACCTGACCTACTTTGCTGTATACAATGTTGTACATGGCTGAAAGGTGACAAGAAAGACCTCTTCCCTCTTCACTGCTGACCTTCATTATAGATTATCTTCTTTTTTTCTTACCTTTCTCACATAAAAATTTTGTGACTCTCACATTGTCTTAAGGTGTAATATTAAATACACTCTTTTTTTTTTTTTTTAAGACAGAGTTTTACTTTATCACCCTTGGTCGAGTGCTATGGTGTCACAGCTCACAACAACCTCCGATTCCTGGGCTTAAGCAATTCTCTTGCCTCAGCCTCCTGAGTCGCTGGGACTACAGGCGCCCACCACAACACCCGGCTATTTTTTTGTTACAGTTTGGCTAGTGCCACCCACTGAACCATAGGCACCACCCTAAATACACTCTTTTAAGCTGGAAAAGAAATGAGAATAAGCCATGCAGAGTAAACAAACTATTTAAATTATTATAACTCATAAATCAATCTTTTATAGAAAATGCTATAATCCTACTAAACTTTGTTTTCTTCCTACTTAAGCAAGAACTTAATTTTTAACTTCAGAACACCAAATCCATTTCTCTATGTCTCTTGACTGGCCATTCACAACTTTTTTCTTTAATAAACTCCAGTTGGATTCTGATCTTTTTAATTATTTCCGATTGACAGGGGGAAAGAAACAGAATTAACAAGAAGTGAAATTTCAACTGGAGTTATTTTGAAAATATTAGCTTTATTACACCTGCAAAACATTAAGCAGTTCAAGAGGCTTGTGTTAAATACTTAATAGGGTGCTATAGAAATTCAGAAGAGTTCCAGGGAAAAACAATCATCAATGTTCAGATAGTTCAAGAAGACTCCATGAAGTCTATGGGATTCCAGCTGGGTTTGGAAAATTGCATATTCCTCATGCATGCAGGAAAAACTGGAACTGGTATTCTAGGAAAAGAAAGCAAGGTGAGAAACAATCCAGCATACCAGCCTGGGTGGAGCAAAGGGTTTAGTTAGTGGAAGACTCCTAAACAAGGAGAGAAAAGGCATCAATGGCCAGATTCCGATGAACTTTGAATGCCAGACTGGGCACTGTCCAAACATTACCTTTTCATCCTCACAAAAACCCTCTTAAGTAGGCAATTCTATATTCCTTAGAAAGGAAAATGAAAATCTCAGGATCACCACCCCAACTCCTTATGCAAAAGGAAACTCAAGCCTGGAGGCTGAGTGATGAAACCCCCTTCCAAATGAACAGCTATTATTAACAGCCAGATCTCCACAGAAAGGTAAAAGGCCTCAGGCACCTGCAAAGGACTGCCTCCATAGGTCATTCCCAAGGAAATCCCTTGCTGGCCTCCTATAAACAAGGACGTGCAAATTATAGCTTTGAGTCTGGAGGCCCGTAAACTGAAGTCTGTCTTATTCCACACTAATCATTTTGATCACAGGTTTATCTTCCCAGATGGAGAACAGAGACAAGATCAAACGTTCTTCCACTTAACCAGAGACATCTGGTTGATGCTTCATTCACCCCCTTTTTCTCTTCTAATAGTAGTAAATAGTCAAAGGTAGATTTCCTTGAACTCCTGAGAATTTAACCACTTACCTTATTTCCCCTCTTTTTTTTTTTTTCCTGTAAACCTTTCCTTAAATATCAAAGTTCCCTAATTCCCTTTCAGAAAGACAGTCCCAGAATTATCAGTGGTTTGTGTTTTTCCTGGGTGTGTCCTCAAACTTTGGCTTAATAAACCTCCATTGACTGAGACTTTTGTCTCAGTCACTTACTTGGTGGGGTTGTCATCCCATTTTACAGATGAGAATACAGAAGCTCCAAGAGATTAAGTAACTTGTTTAAGACTAAACAGCCAGTCAGTTGCAAAACCTTCTGTCATCAAGTTTTAATCTTCACACAAATAAAATAAGCTTATATATCATGGCCCATATCCTTATGTTCCCCATGATACCTTATGAGAAGAACTTGGTAGCCATATCCCAGAATCATTTTCACCCTCACCAACACACATGCATATATACACATATATGTGCACACACAGAGAGCTACTCTGAGGTCAGCATAAACTCTTTGTGTGGACTGAACTTTCATGTGAGTGTTGTGGGCGTGATAGTTACCACTGTTACTGAGAGTTGACTGCAAATTGAATTTTCTCCTTGACATCTCCACAAGATGTTGTTTACTAAGCAAAGCCCTTTTCCATATGCCACAGGCTCTGAAAACATGAAACATGACCACGTAAGGTACAATAATGTAATTTTACTGCTACAAGCACCATTCAATTCACTCAGAAATGTTATTAAAAATTGCTTTCACCAGAGTGCAAGTCTTGGAAATGAGACAGGTTTATAGGGGTCTTTCTAAGGTTGATGGGAGATCATTGCTGTAGGCCATGGATGAATGCCAAGCAAGACAGACAGCTCAAACAGGGACAGCCTCTAGACAGGAGATAAATATAAGGATTTGGGAAAATTAACAGGCACCTGAGTGGTAGGTAAGGTGCTCAAAAGAGACCAAGCTGAGACACCCTTTCCAGCCTCCACACCACATTTGCAACTATCCTGGTGATAGATAAGATTCTCAAAGTGGTGGTCATTCCCTGCTAAACATCTCCACTTGGGCAACTGATACAGGGCTAGGCGTCCTTGAAACGTTAACACTCTGAATTTCCCTTAACCTAATTACAGTTAATTACTATATTGCAATTAGGTTAAATGTACCTTCTCAAGTGTATCTTCTTTCGATCCTAATCAATCTCTAACCTAGAGGTATGGCCTTGTTGATTCAGACTTCTATCATTCCCTCCTTAGTATCTATTTTTAGCTTTTTCTCCAAAACTTCTTTCAGAAAATGGGACAGAATTCTCAACTGACTCTGTGTGTTAATAGGCTACTGCATCTTTCTTCTTTTTTTTTTCAGAAACGCATTTATTTATATTATGTAATCATAGCTATAAGAATAAGCCCTTGCTTCCATGCACCAATAGATTTGAGATAATGGGCCAAGTTTCTTAAATGTCAGTGCTTTTTGCCATATATTTCCAGTGAGACTCTGCCTTCAAGTGCCACGTAGAGAAGGCCACCCTAGTTATAGGTGCTTGTGGGAAGGTCCCTACATGCATCCAGAGCTACCTCCCACTCTCAGATTCTCTAGGCAGGCCAGTCTCATCTGGCTTTGACATGCATGCTGCCAGGGAGTTTGTTTGCCTTGTTTGGCACTAGACTCGTGCAGAATGAGTTCCTTTCCAGTTCTTGTCCCGAAGGAGAGTCTGTCCACAGGTATGTATAGGCACATTATTGATTTTTTAAAAATTTCTGAGCATTTTTTTTTCAATTGCTACACCTTCAATTTCTATCTCACACCACTTCCTCCTACACCAGATTAGAATTTCTTATCTACATGTCTGTTTCAAGAGACATTGAGGTGCTTGAGAAGGTTGCTTCTAAGGGACTGTATTAGTCAGGGCTTCAGAATTTCAAACTCACAGAAACATCCCGAATAAGTTTTGATCACATATCTGGGCACTGTGGTCCAGACAAGTTGATACATAAAATTAATTACAACTTTGTCTCATTTGCCATATACTGGGTGATTTTTGAATAAAATGATGTCCCATAGAAAGAGACGAAAACTCCTCAGAGATTTGAAACATCCAGTTCAAACTTTTTAAACTTAACAGTATAATTACAAAAAAGAAAAAACCTCAAAATGGGGGCAATGTTCTATTTAGAGATTGATCTGCCTGGACCTACAGGCAAAAATATTAAGAACAAATCCTGTTAAAATAAAAATAATCATGTGTCCGGGGTAAGAAATGATATATCATGCCTCCACAGTGGGGAACCTGTGGCTTCAAGGCCACATGTGGCTCTCCAGATTCCCAGGTGAGGCTTCATGACCAAACCTAAACTTCACAGAACAAATCCCTTTGTTTTTTTTGGCCAGGGCTGGGTTTGAACCCGCCACCTCCGGCATACAGAGCCAACCACAGGCGCCACCCTGCAAATCCCTTTGTTAATAATAATAAAAGAATGTTTTGTAAAACTTGGATTTGATTAAAAGTTACACTCAGCAATGTAGAAGGCTATGTGTGGCCCCAAAACCACAGACTTCCCACCCCTGTGGGCCAGTGCCTCTGAGTGAAAATGGAAATATATTCATAAAGGGCTCTTATGCCACATGAATCACAGGTAGAGACTTGTGTTTACAGTTAGATAGTGTGTAGAATTTTATCCAATGAATTCAGAGAGAGTGCTGCTAAACCCAAGAGAGTTCCAGCTGAGATCTGGTTGCTTACCGCACAGAAAGCCAATTACTAAGACAAGCATTGCCAGGGAAGAAGTGGTTTATTACAATTGACATCAGGTGAGAGAGCAGGAGGAGGGGCTTTTAACAAGAGGCTACATGCATTGGGGCAGGGTAATGAGCAATGGCGAGTCTTGGTGTCAGGAAGTCTATGCAGGGGCCTTTGGAATCTCGACTCCTTTGTTTCTCACAAATTGCACCTTTTCTGGGAAACAACTCAAAAAGGTCCAGTAGTTAGAAGTTACAGCATTCTGGTCATCAAGCCCTAGTAGCCTGAGAATCTAAATATGAGAGGAAAAGGATTATGAAAATCATCCTTAACCTGGATAGAGTTGGAACACATTCTTTTTAGTAAAATATCATAAGAATGGAGAAGCAAGAATCCAATGGACTCAATGCTAATATGAAGCCAGTAGACAATCTAATACATACCTTCATAAGAGTTTTCTCAAATCAATTCAAGATGAGGGGTGGGGGTACGAGGGAGCAGGAAGAGGGGAGGAGGGAGGGAGTGGGGGGTTTAAGGTATATGGCACACCTCTTCAGGGAGCAACACAATTATAAAGGAACTTTACCTAACAAATGCAATCAGTGTAACCTAATTTTGTGCCCTCAATGAACTCCAAATAATAAAAAATATATACAAGGGTTACTGAAATGTGTTCATAGAGACAATAATAAGACCACTCCCCCAAATCCCCATCCCTTGGTTCGTATTTGACCATTCAAGCCTGACATATGGCACCAGAAGAGAGGGGAGTTGAAGCTACATAAATTATATTAATATGCTTAAAAGTAATAGTATATCCTTGAAAGACATTAATAGTACCATAACAGAGAGACACATAAGGGCATTCTATTCAATGAACATTAGAGGAAAATACTCCTAGACTTGCTTAGGGGTTTTATTATTTGATTTATTACAGCCCTTTTTTAAAGGCATTGGGGAATTGAGTTCCTATCCTGGGACTAATTTTTGTGGTTTTAATAGAGTGTCATAATTTTCAAGAAGGGCAAAGTGTCTGAGCATTTATTCATTCATTCAAAACACATCTATTGAGGCCCTGGGCTAAGCCATGAAGATATAGAGATTAAGAAGACCAGCCTCCACCTTCAAAGAGTCCAGTGAAGGGAAGCAGCCATATATGGATGGTGTTAGAAGCATTATTTGTGATAACAAAAAAATGGAAACTGAGCCAATGTCTCCATTAAAGAAAGAATTAAAAAATAATTATTGAGTAGACCCACTGTCCCTAAACTCTAGAAACTGAAAGTGATTTCATAATTCATTTGGCAGAAAGCCTGACCTAAATTAACATGTGATTATTTAGTGTCTTTGTTATTCCATTTAGTGTGAATTATTTCTACATTTTAACTAGAAATAGTCATATGTTTAATTACAAAATGCTTCTCTAGATGCTACTGAAAGTGTTGTGTAATTGGTAGAATATCCTGTTACCTTTATAACAAGCAAAAAGGTCTACATTTAGAAGCACTTCAGTCCCCAGGGACTAAAGAATTAAGCATTTGTATCCTCAAACAGTAGGATTCCCCTAGCAATGAAAACGAATGAGTTACAGTTAACATGTATGGACCTGAACAAATCTCAAAAGCATGTTGAATGAAAGAAGCAAGTCACAGAAGGAAACATTCAGCATGAGACATGTTGCATCAAGTCAAAATCCTACCCAACTTAACACTATATTACTTAAGAATGCACACATTTTATCAGTAACTTATATAGCCCAAGAATATGCAGAAGGGGGAGAGGGAGGGGAGGGGAGGGGGAAGATGGGTGGAGGGAGGGTGATTCGTGGGACCACACCTATGGTCCATCTTACAAGGGTACATGTGAATCTTTCTAAATGTAGAATATAAATGTCTTAACACAATAACTAAGAAAATGCCATGAAGGCTATGTTAACCAGTTTGGTGAAAATATTTCAGATTGTATATAAAGTCAGCACACTGTACCCCATGACTGCATTAATGTACACAGCTATGATTTAACAAAAAAAATTAAAATGACACACAAATAAAAAAAAACAAAGGAATTACATATTCTAAATTGTGGTCCTCTCTGGGAGCAATGGTCCAAGGATTAAAGGCTATAGAGTAAGTGGTGTATTGGCAGTACACTGGCCACAAATGCTTCCAGAAGCTTCTATGGACAGGTTCCTCACTTGTGGCCAAGAAGAGCGAGCTAGGGTGTGAGATGGGGTGTGCTACAGACATCCTACAGTGGCTCCTTTCCAAAACTTGGTACTGAAACTGTCTCTAACAGGATTATTGATTTTGTTTTCTAGGTTTTCCTTTCTCTTTGCCCTAGATTCAACTTCACATCCCCTAACTAGACTAAAGCAGGTCCAGGTAGGAGCTGGCCATAGGGAGTTGTCTAAAAATAAAGGCTGCCGTTGTATTGGGAGCTCTGATGAGAAAGGAAGCAATTAACAATCTTCACTCAACAGGAAACCAGGTTATAAGTGATTCATCTCTTAAAGTCTGCAGTCCTGACTTTGTGAGCATTTCGAACAATTTATGAAAGTTGCTAATGAGAATGAATGCAAATCAACTTGAAATTCAGAGCCATTAGCCTCATTAAAACCTAATCACAATTTCTACTCATTGCCCACCCCCTACCATCCTACTTATGCACACAGAAGCTGCTTTATTGAATTTGACTATCTCAGGCAGGGCCTGAGGATAGAGTTGCAGAATTCTGAAATGTCATAAATTTTACATTTAGATGATAGTGCCATTGGCAGTACTTGGAGAGATGCAGATATAATAGAGAACATTAAATGATGAAAAATAATATTTAACATAGTCTTGATTATAACTCACTGCATATTTCATCCATCATCCATCCATCCATCCATCCACCCACCCACCCACCCACCTACCCACATTAGACAATGTTCCAGGCACTGGAAGATAAAAAGTTGAATGCAACCCGTTTCCTGTTGTAAGAGGATACAACAAAAAGAAGGGTTGATTACAGGCAATTTAAAACCACCTACTTTCTAAAGTACAGCCACCTACTGAACAACTCTAGGGTGACCAGTCACATAAAATAAAATGTGACTAGCTGCTCTCTGGAGAGTCCTGTTAGGAGTACCGAGGATGATGCTGAGATCCAATGAAGGGCTGAGGGAGGGCGGCAAAGATTCCTTCAGAAAATAGTATTGACCTGAATTTTGGAGAATAAATAGAGCTGGCTGTGTGAAGGAGAAACAGGGTGAGATATACTTGACAGGACAGTTTTGTTCCTCATTAAATAAAGTTTATTCCTCAGATGGAGTCATCTAATCTCTGAACCACCACCTCGCATTGGAAAGCACCTGTTGAAAGTGAGTCCCCAAAGTGTATTTTAAGGTTTCTTTGTTATTTCTGGAATATTTAAAAAATAATCGGACACAAGTGTTCAAATATACAATATATTGATGCTAAATAAAGGAATTCATATACTTTTACATCATATTTTCCAGAAATAGTTCTTTTATCTTTAATATTTACATATTGCTAGCTCAAGTTATCTGCAAAGTTGAAAGTTAGTTAATAAAAAGGAAGACACTGAGAAAAAATGACCCAAAACACAGTTCTAGGGCCTACAATCGATTCTCATTGTATATTTACTAAAATAATGTGGTTTAAACTGCAATGAACATATTTAGATTCTTTAGTTTGAAAACAGTTCCTGAGCCAGAGAGGTTTAAGTGTATAGGACCTCTGTACTCTTCAATATATTTTCAACTATCCACCAAGGACATTCATGAGACATTTCCCTTTGGTTTGGGAAATCAATGTTTACTTTATTTTTCCTCAAGTCAAACATCTAACAGAGAAGTTACTTTACCAAAATTGTACGTTTACAATGACTTTAAATTTACCACATGAAAATATTAAAAACATGGAGGGCATAATTAATAATCACTACTGTTGTGTCACATATAAGTTGGTTCATGTGTAATATTTCACTTTCGACAAACAGTAAGCATTTCCCCCCCACTTTACAGATGGCAAAACTGACACTCCAACAGCAACATTAACAGAATTGAAGCCACACAGGTGACTGCAGGCAGAAATTCAATCTGGGTCAGTTTGACTCTAAAGCTCAAACTCAAGCTCATGACCACTGATCTATAATTATTGTAGTCCATATTATTCACTACATGCAAATGTGTGGAGTTTCAGAGATCATAATGATGTCCATTGGTACAAACCTGTTGAAGATGATTCCCAAAAATACACTTCATGGTATTTTTGCTTTTTTCCAGATTATTTTAGAAATAATTGCAAACAAGTATCCAAACACAATTTATCCATATTCATAAATGGAAACTGCTATATCCTTTTTTCCTTGTACCCCATATTATAGGGTGCATATGCACCTGTGGTAAATGATTCCTCAAAGCATACTTTCACTGTTCTTTTATTGTTACTTCTCGAATATTTTTTTTAAAAAAAGCACACAAGTAAACACAATTTATCTATACTCATTAATTTTGCCAAATTAGCATTTACTTTCTTTATCCTCAAGTCAAGTATCTAAAAGAGAAATTTAATTTGTTTATGACAATTTTGGTTTACAATTACTTTAGATTTAACATGGTTATAATATTACAAATATGGAAGACATACCAAATAATCACAACAGTTGGGTCAGACATTATATAGATTGGTTCATGTGTAATATTTCATTTTAGACAAACAGTAAGCTTTTTCTCCCACTCGACAGATAAAAACCCTGAAATTCAGAAGATTCATTTACCTGCTGGAGGTCACATCTGGTGATCAATTTGACTCTTAAGCTCAAAAAGAAGCTCATAACCACCAATACACTATAATTCTCACACTCCAAATTATAGGCTGCCTATCATAATGATCATAATGATCGCTGAACCCCCTCCTTTGGTATGCACCTGTGGAAAGTGATTCCCCAAAGCATACTTTTACTGTTATTTTCCTGTTATTTCTGGAATATTTAAAAAATAATTGTACACAAGTATACAAATATAGTTTATCAATACTCAAAAAGCAAACTCCTGTACTCTTACATTATTTTTTTTAAGAAACAGTTCCTTTAGCATTCAAATTCACACATTGCTAGCTCAAGTTGTATGCAAATTTCAGAGTATACAGAACAAAAATGTAATTGGGGAATTTGGAGGACAAAAGACCCCAAATGGTTTAGGACCTTAAATTGCATCTCATTTTATTTGCAAAACTAATGAGGTCCAAATTGTAATGAGGTTTATTTAACTTTGTTTCCTTTGGGAAAAGTTCCTGAGCCATCCACAAACCCCTGTTCTCCAAATATTTTCAACTGTCCACTAAGGACTTTTCCTGAGACATTTACCTTTGATTTTGGAATCAGTGTATACTTTCTTTGTATACTTTCTTTATCTTCAAGTCAAGCATCAAAAAGAGAGATTTATTTTATCACAATTTTAGGTTTACAATGATTTCAGATTTAACATGGTCAAAATATTACAAATATGGAGGGCATACTTAATAATCACCACTGTTACATCAGACATTATACAGATTGATTTATGTGTGATATTTCATTTTAGACAAATAGTAAGCTCCCCCGCCCCTGCAACCCCTACTCTACAAATGAAAAACCTTACATTCAAAAGATTCATTTATTTGCTGGACGTCACATTTGGTGACTGCAGCCAGAATTTCAATCTGGATCAATCTGACTCCGAAGCTCATAACCGCCATTACACTATCCTTCTTTTACTCCACATTATAGGCTACATACCGATCAAGGAGGATCTCTGAAATCCTCCCCCCCCCATTTATAATGCACCTATTGAAAGCAATTCCTCAAAGTATATTTTTATCGTTTTTTGGTTATTTCTGGTATATTTAATAAATAATTGCCCATCCATACTCCAAAATGCAAACCCATATACTCCTAACATCATTTTTTTCAAAGATAGTTCTTTTAGCATTAAAATTACATGTTGCTTGTTCAAGTTGTATGCAAATTTGAAAGTATATAGAACAAAAAAAGTAATTGAGGAATTTAGACAGTAAATGACCCCCAAAATAGTTCTAGGACATTAAATTGTGTCTCATTTTATTTGCAAAATTAATGGTGTACAAACTGCAATGAAGTTTATTTACTTTGTTTCTTCTCTTTTTTTTTAAATTAAATCACAGCTGTGTACATTAATACTATCATGGGTACTATTTACTTTGTTTCCTTTGGGAAAAAACTCCTGAGGCTTTCAAGGAAACTATATTAGACCTCCCTATTCTTCAAATATTTTCATCTATGATTATCTCTGAACTATCACACACTGGTATGCACCTATTTAAAGTGATTGCCAAAAGTATAGTTTTACCTTTCTATGAAATATTTTAAAAATAATTGCACACACATATACAAACACACAATGGATCAATATTGTATAAAGAAATTAGGAGGGGGCAGAGCAAGATGGTACACTAGAAGTATCATTCCGCTGAGTTCTCCTAGTACAACTCGGGGAAAAGAGAGAACCCAGCCATACCTGGCACAAGGACCTTCCCCAGAGTCCTAGTGTAGGGAGCACAGGGAGAAGGTGGTAACCTAGACACAACATATGATCGGGGTGGCAGAAATCTGACAAAATAGGCAAGTGATTACTACCGGCTGAGATAGTAATCTCATCCCCCAGGATGGGAGGAAGCCTTTCCAGAATTTTCAGTTTGGGGGGCAAGCAGTAATTTGAGTGGAAAGCTTAGAAGAGCGGGCAGACTCTAACAGTACACAGCAGCCAGATTTGGATACCAGTTGGAAGGGATTTGCCACAGGTTTGGTGGCTGGCAAGGCAGCCATATTGAGAAGGTCTCAGTGGCTGGGAGTCGGGGGTGGGGAGGTGGGGGGTAGATACCATTGTGGGAAGGTTCTGAGAAGGTCTTGGCAGGGGCCTAAAGCACAGCCATCTTAATTCCACCTACTAGGATCAGAATTCCACTGTTGGGACAGGCTGAGAGACTCCTGCACCCCCTCGGAAACTGTTATCAGGGGGCACTGTGAGACCTGCCCCTGAAAGAATATTGTGAGCTTTAAGATCCCAACCTGGCAAGGTCTGAAAAATAATCAAGTGAGCACCGAGAATAACTAAGTTAGAAATAAGGACCATAGAGGTTGCTGGCTATGTTCTCTGTCTCCTAAGAAACCCATAGCACCATCTAGTGTCCCCGAGACATATTGCAACATATATATTCTTTTTAAAGTTGGTCCCTTCCAAGATATAGATACAGATATATATATATATATATACACACACATTTTTCAGTATTTTTTGTATTTTTTATTTGCTTTGTTTTTCTTTTTTTCTCTTCTATGTTTCTGAAATTGCTGCTGTTATTGACTATATGAGTTTTTTCTCACTTTGTTTTGTTATGTTTTTGCTAATTTGTTTGTTTGGTTCTATTAACTTACATTTTCATTGTCATCAAGACAAATGACTCCTGTATTTTTAGCCATGAGGAAGAGTCTGGCTTTGCTAAGGCTGGTAAGGAGCTCCTGATTTCAAGGAACCCACCCTGCCCAGCCCTTTGAAATCCTTGAATTACAGGCATGGCCCTAACACAGTGCGAGTCAAAACCATTACTTTCATCACTATCATTCTCTCTTTCCTATCCTCATTCCCTCCTGTTCTTCAATTCTTTTCTTTCATCCCCTTTCTCTTTTTTTTTTTCCTTTCTCATTCCTTCTTTTGTCTTCTTTCTTTTTCTCTTGTTTCTCCCTGCTGGTACTTTACACTTCTCTTCCTTTTAGCCCTATACCAAGAAGCCACTTCGATACCTAAGCTCTGAGACGTGGTAATTTGAAGCTAGGAAGAAATGAGAAGGAAACAGGAAGACAAGGACGTGAATAAGAAGAAAGAACACATGAGGAGGAAACAACAGAAAAAAGCTGGGCAATATGAAAAGCCATAAGAGAAGAAAGAACCTCACATCCAGAGGATAAAGTTTTCAAGTTAACCCAGGTAGTTAAAGAGGCAGAAAAGAAGCGAGAGAAAGCAGAACAGGTGCTTAGAGAACTATGAGACTCCACAAAATGTTCAAACATACAAAGGAGGAAGTGAAAAGTAATGAACCTGTCCAAAGTCAAGGTGAAAGAAAAAAATTATGCAAGCAGCAAGGAGTACCCAGCAACTGACCTACAGAGGCAGAGCCAGTAGACAGCAGACTTATCGACTGGAACTTTCCAAACCAGAAAAGAATGGTCATCCATCTTCAGCATTCTTCAGGAAAACAATTTTAAGCCCAGAATTATATATACTGCTAAACTAAGCTTCAGAATTGATGGAGAAATCAAATCTTTTGTGGATATACAAACACCAAGAAAATTCGCCAAAACATGACCAGTCCTACAGGAAATACTTAGACCTAAATGGACCACCAGCAAAGTAAATATCCAGGAGTTAAATGTCAAAACTTAGATACCTGCCCTTGCTGGTCATGCTGTTTGGAGGCTGTACTTCAAATCTTTAAACACAGCATCAAGAAACTTCTTAGGCAGACAGAAATTGGTGTGCAAACCTCTGCTCCCATGTGGGCCCTTAAGTCAGGGGGTTTTTAGGCCCACAACCAACCAGGCCAACCTTAGGTCAGGGGGATTTTAGGCCCGCAACCAACCTGGCCATATGGGATTCTGCCTCCATTTCTCACAAGCTTACAGAAGTAGTGTTCACCTCTCATGTGACTCTTGAAAATAATGATAATAGTGAAACAGAACAAGATTCTCTTTTTGACAATCTTGATGAAGATTATCAACATCTTGCTTCAAAGGAGCTTATGGAAGTAGATGTCACCTCTCATGTGACTCTTGAAAATAATGATAATAGTGAAACAGAACAAGATTCCCTTTTTGGCAATCTTGATGAAGATATTCCACCTCTTGCTTCAAAAGAGCTTACGGAAGTAGATGTCACCTTTCATGTGACTCATGAAAATAATGATAATAGTGTATCAGAGGAACTCACCGGACCTGATGAGAATGAAGCTGATGGCTGTTACAAGGCAGATGAGGGGAAGATGAAGAAACTCTTGTGGTTAATTATATCATCTTACACATATGGACTATTTGGAGCTGTGCTTATCTTATTGGATGTGGCTGTCATACTTATAGACCTAATTTTTTCCGATGAAGTCACCATTCCCATGGAGTGTCATATTGGGTCTGTGTGCATTGCTGTATTTTTTTTGTGGACCTACTAGCTCAAACGTGTGTGGGAGGGAAAGAGCCTTATTTTACTGACTTCTTTAAATTCTTAGATGGTTTCACTACAGTCACGATTCTCCTGGTTGACTTACTTTACATTATTCTTGACACCAGGTCCATTAGATTCATCCCCAGGTGGCCAGTCCTATTCTGACCTCTGTGGATTATAACTATGATACGAGCATTTTATCAAACTCGGAAAAAGAAACATGAGGAGAAACTGGCCAAAAGGACAATTTATGTTATAAAGACAAAATGATAGTGGTGAGATTTAACCTCACTCCCACACATCCTACTCAGGAAATTGGTCTAGAACACCTTGTCAAGTTTAGAGGAGCTGTAAGCACTGGAGAAGCATGACTGGAGAGATGTTCATGACCAACATGGTTACCACAGAGACTCTTTGCTGTGTGTCAGGACAAAGAAGTTTCTTAATAAATTACCTATATAGTCTCAAAAAAGGAAAAAGAAAGCTATGAAGAAGATATAGTGATTATTTTACAGAGAGATTAAGTAATTAGCCAAAGAATTTGGCTGCTGTATTAAACTCAGATTTCTCTTGGACTAAGGCCGATAACCCTTCTCTGTGTAAGTCACTGTAATTACCTGCCAGACTATTCATACTAAGTCTTCTCTTGCCATCAAGGAGCAAGACCCACAGCAAAACAGATCTCAAAGACATTGCCCAGAGCTGAAGGAGAATCCATTCTCAAGCAGACCATGGATGTATAGTCATGAATTGTCTATACAGCATATTATAGAAGATGGACCATCCTTCAGTGTGGCAATAGAGACAGGAAAACCCATGAAAATAGATTATTCTTTTTAAAGTGTTTTTTTTTGTTTTTTTTTTTTTTTTAGAGACAAGGTCTTGCTCTATTGCACAGGCTAGAGTGCAATGGTACAAATATAGCTCAATGGAGCCTCCAACTGCTGGACTTAAGTGATCCTTCTGTCATGGCCTCCCTAATCCTTAGAACTACAGATGTGAGCCATGCACTGAGCCTTCTTTTTTAAGGTCTTAACTTTGAGCAATTCAGAGAGACAGAAATTCTCAGTATTATAAAATGGACTGATAGACATTCTCCTTCTATGTACAAACCAGTAAAAGTGATGTAAGAAGGCAGGAAGTAACTAGTAGACAACAAAAGCAGACTCTAAATGGGGCCAGGGAAGAGATATTTCCCTTAACTTCTCCTGGCTGTGGAGCTCATCAGTCCTTTGTCAAAGAAAGAGTATATTATTTGTTCCTTTTAAAAATTCTGTGAAAAATCTGAAGAAATGCTTGACCAGTTGAAAAGCTATAATCACAGTTTTCAATACAGATGCAGTGGTGAAGGTTTAAAATAAGTTGTTGGACCTCATGGTAAGTTCCTCTTTATTGGCCATTTTCTTCCTTCCTTCACTCCTAAATTCCCCATTCCCTTCACAAATCCCTTCCTAAAACTACTTTAAAGGGACGTTGCTCTGATATTTTACTGTGTTGTGTCCATTTTATACATAAGTAAAAAATTAAAAATGTCATTTTATACATAAGTAAAAAAATAAAAAATGTCAAAACTTAGTTACCACAGTGACACAAAGGATAAAACTACACAACAGGCTTTCACAAAATAAGATGAATAGAACTCCACCACATTTATCAATTCCCTGAATAAATGTCAATGCACTGAATTCACCACTGAAGAGGCACAAACTGGCTGATTGGTTTAAAAAGCATAAGTAGAGGCAGCATCTGTAGCTCAGTGGGTAGGGCACCAGCCCCATATACCAAGGGTGGCAGGTTCCAACCTGGCCCCGGCCAAACTGCAACAAATAAAAAAATAGCTGGGTGTTGTAGTGGGTGCCTGTAGTCTCAGCTATTTGGGAGGCTGAGGCAAGAGAATCTCCTAAGTCCAGGAGTTGGAGGTTGCTGTGAGCTGTGTGACGCCATGGCACTCTATGGACGGTGATAAAGTGAGACTCTGTCTCTACAAGGAAAAAGAAAAAAGAAAGGGTACTAGTAAAGAAGGGGGAAGAGATACACTACTCTTCTACTTCATAAGCATGTGGAGTGAAGTGTCGTCTAAGGAATGTAAACTATCTGCTTGTTTCCCCAAATCTGTCAGCTGTTTTGAGTTGAGAGGATGAAGAAAAAGCAGTAGACAGCCTTGCTCACAAACTGCACCAAGTGAGAAGCAGACAAGCAACTTTGGAAAACAAGGACTTTGAATCTTTTTGTTTTTCTTAAAGAGGAGAATTAAATAATTAAGGCTTTATTTTACAGTTATCAGAAGTACTAACTACTTGAAAGGACTTGAAATCTGCTACTGCTTCAGTGTTTGAGATACTGTCATTGTTTTGAAGGAATTTTTGAATTTTTTCTGTTGTCACATATGCTTCTAGATGTTTGGATCATACATCCAGTGCTATAGTTATAATAGGTTTCTGAAGACATTGTTGAAAATTGGTTATATTTCAAACACTGTTTCTAATTTAAGCAGAATGAGTATGAATAGGTTTATTGTTGTGAAATTCTCTCTTGAGAATAAAATATTTTTTTATCCAGCTTTACTTATCTTTGACACTTAAAAACAGTTAAGCTTTATCCACATTCACTTGGCCTCCTGGCCAGCTGACCCCTACTACCCAGCACCAGGTGGGAGAGTGAGAAGAATAGCCCACCATTTCCAGATGGCAGTCAAAGGGATTTTTGTTGTTTCTGTTGCCATTTGTGTAAATACTCTTCTTTTTGGAAAGAATAATATAAACTCCATGTTAGGTTTACTCCATGAGTATGAACTCATGTTGTTTTTCTCTTAGAAAAAAAAAGAACTAGAAAAAAATTAACTGCATGAAAAAAATGGTTAAGATGTAAGGTTTATGTGAATTTTACCACAATTAAAATGAAATTAAAATGTTATCTTGGAAAATATATGTCAAAAAAAAATCTCTGTCACTATCAGAATAAAAAATACCATTCATTCATTCAATAAAAATTTATTATGTGCCTATTTCTTGACAGGCTCTGTTCTAGAAACTGACAATATAGCAGAAACTGGAACTGATAAAAATCCCTAAATTAAGATAATTCATATTTTCGGTGAGGGCTACATTAGTATTGGCCAATATCATAGGCCTTTACATGAATCATTTATTTTTGGCAAGTCCAATAAGATTACCATTTTATTGTATGCTTTTATATCACACTAGTTCAAATTTATTTCTCTACAACTATTTCAATGTAGCCATTTGGAATTATTTCAGTCATCTTATCATATAACTTTACCAAAGATCCTAAAGCTAAACAAACAAAATTACAAATGACTTTTAGAGGAAGGGGATAAGAAATAGTAGATGATGATTAGGGGTGTCAATGTATAACAACATAGTGTGTCAAAATGTTTCCTCCCATACAGCAGTTCTAAGTCAGAACATTCAAAAAAACAAAGGTAGAACAAAGGACTACAACGGAAAAAAACTTCTGCAGGTTAAGCCTGGCACAGTCCCAAGTCTGACAGGACACAAATGAAGCATCTTTCCTGCAAGCTAAAAAGGTCTCCAGTAGTTCTACATGGTTGAACCTTCAAAGACAGATGCTCAAGACATATTAATGTATACACCATCTTGACTCTGGTTGCATTAATTATGCCTGAAAAGTTTAATAACTATTCAAGCCTATAATAGGCAAGAGCAAGAGCATAAAAGCAAAGGTTGATTGTTAGAATAACCAACAATATGAGAGTGGTGCCTGTGGCTCAAAGGAGTAGGGGCCAGCCCCACATGCTGGAGGTGGTAGGTTCAAACCCAGCCCCGCCCAAAACGTGCAAAAGAAAAAAAAAAGAATAACCCTATGAGAAATTTTCTTTCACAGAGACTGAGTACAACAGTCTGCACAAGAAGAGACAGAAATATTCTCCTTTTACCATTTGCCACCCTGTTTTAAAAGGTATATGGTACTAAGAAAATTTGGTTGTGTGTGTGTGTGTATTTAAACTTATGGCCGGGTGCTGCTGCATTTCTTCTTGTTTCTTGTTTTGATGTGTCATCCTAGCTGCTTGTGGTATCCTATTAAAAAGCGGGCCAACGACTGGTTATTCCCAACTGTTACTAAGAGCAGGCACACCAGAAAGTCCAGCAGCACCGGATAAGGATGAAGGCTCAGGACCTCCTCTGTGGTCTGGCTCAGGTCAGCTGAGGACCGCTCCTCAGACCCATGTGGGGACTTAGAATGAGACGGCGAACTGGACCACAGCATGCGCATCCCCCAGCGCTGAGCGGAGCCCAGGGAGCGCTTCTCCCAGCTGGTCCAGTATCGGCCATGTAGTCTCACTGCGCCCATTGCCAAACAGCCAAGGCTAGCTGCCTGCTACTCTTTTCCCTCCTCTATTTACAATCTTAGAAAAAAAAATTTAAGTACGTGTTGCTATACTTCTCTTCAGTTGGGAAAGCTGAGGCTTACCTCTCCTATCCTGTATCACATAGAAATACAATTAAGAATGAGGTCTTCAAACATATGCCTTATTATTTTTCATTATTTTTAGAAATACCTTTTTCTGTTTCTTATCTTTATTTGTATTTATTTATTTATTAATTGCAGGTTTTTTTTGGCTGGAGCTGGGTTTGAACCTGCCATCTCTGGCATATGGGGCTGGCGCCCTACTCCTTGAGCCACAGGTACCGCCCTTATCTTTATTTATTTATTTATTTTTGCAGTTTTTGGCCAGGGCTGGGTTTGAACCCACCACCTCCAGCATATGGGGCCGGCACCCTACTCCTTTGGGCCTCAGGAGCTTATCTTTATTTTTAATTGCAGTACTTTCAGTTGCTGATTTGCAAACATATGTCTTAATCACTAATTTACTGGGGCATAAATAGGGGTTCCTCTTGTGAACCGTCAGGAAAAACCTAGCAAAAAGCTTAATCATAGGTTTGGAGCAACTGCAGCTTTGACCCCAAGGTGGCAGTGTTTGCACTGGCACTGTGTGTAGGTCTGAAGGTGTCATGTGTAGGATAGCTAATAAAGGTCTCTTATTGGTTGCGCATACTCTCTGAGAACCCCTTTATTTGATGTTAAATGAAGAGAAGAAGTGAGTAGACAAGCCAACTGTTGGGAGAAGACCTCTGTAGAATGAAAATGGAGAAGCATCTGAGGACTTCCTTCATGGTTTGGTGGCTTTATTTTTGCTGTAAGTGGAGTGTTTTGACACAGTAAATCTAGGGAACATTTGCTTAGGATTTGAGGGAAAGGTGTGGTACATTGGGCTGAGAGGAGGGCAGAAAACAGGACCATTTTCTAGTTCACACGGGATATTCAGCGTGGGGTATAAAGAGGAATGGAGATAAGAGAGAATTAAGACTCGATGATTGATCTGTTGACTCTCATTTTGCTTTCCGAACAGGGGTGAGTGGCAAAAACCCAGTGGAGCAGAGTCCTCAGTTTCTGTTCATCCCGGAGGGAGAGAACTGCACTCTTCAATGCAATTATACAGTGACCCCCTTTAACAACTTACGGTGGTACAAACAAGATGCTGGGAGAGGTCCTTTTTCCCTGGTTTTCATGACTTTCAGTAAGAATAAACAGTCTCAAGGACGGTACACAGCAACGCTAGATACAAGCAACATGCAAAGCTCTCTGCATATCACAGCCTCCCAGCTCAGCGATTCAGCCTCTTATATCTGCGTGGTGAACGCACTGTGCTACCCAGACACTGGCAGCCAGTGCCCAAACCTGCACCTGGAGGTTGTCAAGGAAGCATAGGAGGTGGGGTAGAAACTGTTTTTTAAAGCAGTGTGTAATCCCCCAACTGAGCTAGTATTTCCCTCTCTGACACAATTGGATTTGAGCTTGAGCCTAGAGGGCTACACAGCATAAAGATATTCACACTCAAGTGGTGAAGTTAATTGCTACATCTAGCTGTTCCCAAGGGCAGGGTGAAAGTTTGCCATGAATTTTTCTCTTCTTAGAAGCTAATAAGCTCATTGTTTCATTGAGGCTGTTAGTAAAGACACCAGACACATTTGGCACAGATAAATAATTATTTTATTATTTATGACACAGCAAATAGCATAGGTACGAGTATACAAGCTTTAGTTTCCCTTGCCCTTAGATCCCAGAGGGGTGAAACATTGTGTTCTGATGTTCAGCTACCCTCAGCCATTGATTTTCCCTTCCCTGGTACCTTCCTATTGTTGTTCTTTCTCCATCATCATAAAATTGGTTTGTCAACCCAATTAAACAGTGAGAAAAAGATAGAAACAAAAATTTTTGGAAGCAAGACAAATAGCAAGCAAACATATGAAAAAAATGTTCAATGTCACTAATCATCAGTGAGATATCAATTAAGACTACAATGGAATGTCACCTTATCCCTGTCAGAATGGCTATTATTAAAAAGTCAATAAACAGTAGATTTTTTGTACGGATACAGAGAGGGAGGAACACTTATACATTGTTGATGGGACTGCAAATTAGTACAACCTCTGTGGAAAACAGTATGTAGATTTCTTCAAAGAAATAAATATAAACGTAACATTCAACCCATCTTTCCCACTACCAGGTATCTAGCCAAATGAAAATAAGTCATTTTATGGAAAAGACACATGTACTTGAATGGTTATTGCAGCACAATTCTCCATCACAAACCTGTAGCATCACCCTAAGTGCTATCAATTCATGAGTGGATTAACAAAATGTGGGATAGTACTCAGTAATAAGAAGGAATGAATCAATGTCTTTTGCAGTAATTTGCATGAGCTAAAGACCATTATCCTAAGTGAAGTATCTCAGGAATGGAAAAACAAATACCATATGCATCCTCTAATAATTTGGAACAAAGCTATGGGTACACGTGGGCAGAGAGAAATCAAAGTCACTGGACATCAAGAAGAGGGGAGGACGGGAGGTGTAAATAACTACCTAATGGGTACCATGAACACTATTTGTGTGATGGGTACACTAATAGCCCATCCTCTAAGCATCACAAAAGTGATCCATTTAACCAAAAAGATTTGTACCCCCTAAATATTTTGAAATAAAAAGAAAAGAAAAGAAAGGATGGCCATACTGATGGGAGTGAATAGATGTCTTATGGTGGTTTTGATTTACCTTTCTTTGATGGCTGATTATTGTTGAATATTTTTTCACATATCTGTTGGGTGTTGTATGTCTGTTTCAAAGAAATGCATGTTTAGGTCTTTTCTACAATGTAATAAATTTTTTTGTGTTATAGATATTTGTGTTTCTTGTGTATATTGGATATTGACATCTTGTTCGGTATGTGGATTGTGAGCATTTTCTCCCATTCATAGTTTATTTCATCATTCTGTTGATTTAAATTGGTGCTGTGCAGAAGCCCTTTGGTTTAAAGTAATTCCATTTGCATATTTTAATTTTTGTTGCCTGGGATGGCAAATTAAATCCAAAAAATAATTATTCAGATCAATTTTATGGAGTTTTCACCTTATATTTTCTTGAAGCAGTTATAGAATTTCAGGACTTAGGTACTTACCCAAATTAGGGACAACCCAAATCTGCGTCAGTAATAGAAATAATAAGTAAAGTAGGTTATGTGCCCTTTCAAAAATGATATTATACACATATAAAAATTATTTATAGCCATATTACAGATATATATGAAACTTTTTTTTTAATTGAATGGTAACTATGTACATTAATGCACTTCTGGGGTACAGTGTGGGGTTTTCACATGCAATCCGAAATAATTCCATCAAACTGATCAACACAGCCTTCATGTCATTTTCTCAGTTATTGTTTTAAAAC
>CAUYQV010172513.1:0-22652 GCA_963574575.1 Galagoides demidoff | reverse complement strand
GAAAATGTTCTTCTTAGCAAAGTATCTCAGGAATGGAAGAAAAAGTATCCAATGTACACAGCCCTTTTATGAAACTAATCTATAGCTCTCAAATGAAAGATACAACTTAATTCTAGCCCAAGAATATGGGGAGGGGGTGAGTAAGGGGAGGGAAGAAGGGCGATTGGGTAGTGGGAGGGTGACCAGAAAGATCACTTATATGTCTGTCTAACAAGGGTACCAGTGAACTCTTCTAGAACTAGAATATAAATGTTTTGATACAATGACTAAGCAAATAACATGAAATCCATGTTAACCAGCTTGATGAAAGTATTTCAAATTGTATATGAAAACAGTACAATGTACCCCATGTTTGCATTAATGTATACAGCTATCAATTAATAAAAAATAAAAAACAGAAATTAATTCTTAGTTTTGTATGGATCCAGAAAAAAATCCCCATATAGCTAAGACAATTCTTAGTAATAAAAACAAGGCCAGGGCATTAGCCTATCAGACTTTAGGCTGTACCAAAAAACCGTAGTGATCAAAACAGCATGGTATTGGCACAAAAATAGAGATATTGACATGTGGAATTGAATAGAACACCATGAGATGAAACTAAAATCTTTCAGCGACCTGATCTTTGATAAACCAAACAAGAATATTCACTAAAGGAAAGAATCCCTATTCAATAAACAGTTCTGGGAGAACTAGATATCCAGATGTAAAAGACTGAAACTGGACACTCACCTTTCTCCACTCACCAAAATTGATTTAAGATAAAAGGTCTAAATCTAAGTATGAATCAATAAAAATCCTCAGAGAAAGCGTAGAGAAAACACTTGAAGGTATCAGCCTGGAGAAAGACTTTGTGAAGAAGAGTCTAGTGGCAATTGCAAAAACAAAAATAAACAAATGAGACTTAATGAAATTGAAAAGCTTTTGTACAGCTAAGGAGACAACAACCAAAGCAAATAGACACCCTGCACAATAGGAAAAGATATTTTCATATTATGAATCAAACAAAAGCTTGATAACTAGCATCTACACATAACTCAAAGTAAGCAACAAAAAGAGCTAACAATCTCTTATATCAATGGGCAAGTGAGATGAATAGAACCTTCTCTAAAGAAGACAGATGAATGGCTAACAAACATGAAAAAATACTCATTGTTCCTAATTATCAGAGGACTGTAAATCAAAACCACCCTGAGATATCACCTAACCCCAGTGAGACTAGCCCACATCACAAAGTCTCAAAGCTACAAATGCTGGTGTCATTGTGGAGAGAAAGGAACACTTTTACACTGCTGGTGGGAGTGCGAACTAATACAACTCTTTGGGAAGAAAGTATGGGGAATCCTCAAAGAACTCAAACTAGACCTCCTATTTTATCATGAAATCCCATTACTAGGCATCTACCCAGAAGAAAAAAAAATCATTTTATCGTAAAGACATTTGTACTAGACTGTTTATTGCAGCTCAATTTACAATCGCCAAATGGTGGAAACAACCTAAATGCCCACCAATCCAGAAATGGATTAATAAGCTGTGGTATATGTATACCATGAAATCCTATTTAGCCACTAAAAAAGATGATAACTTTACATCTTTTGGATTTAATTTGAATGGAATTGAAATACATTATTTTCAGTAAAACACCACAGAATGGAGAAGAAAGAATCCAATGTACTCAATTCTGATATGAGGAGAACTGATGATAGTACATGGTGGGGGGAGGGGGAATGGGGAAGTGGAGAGAGGGAAGGAGAGAGGGGGTGGGGGCCATGGTGTGTGACATATCTCTGGGGGGCAGGACACTATTATTTACTGGACTTTATCCAGCAAATGCAAGCTCTGTAACCCGTTCTTTGTACCCTCAATGATTCCTGAATGATTAAAAAAAAAAAAAAGAAAAGAATGATAGGGATATGTCATATTAGACATCAAAATAAATTGTAAAGCTATAGTAATGAATAAGACATGTCATTGGAATGGAAAAAGAAAAAAGAGATAAGTAAAACTCAAAAGACTCTGGAGATAAACCAGAGATAAATGCAGACTAGAGAAAGCACTTCTGATAAGTAAAGATAGAGGTTGGGGCAGTTGGCAGCCATCTGAGAAAATATAAAATTCTATCTCTATTTAAAACAGCATATAATAATAAATTCCAGGAAAATTAAAGATAAAAACATAAAAAGCACTATTATCAAAGAAGAAAATATAGGAAAAATGAAAAATAAATATTGGGACAGGGCAGATTTTAAGTTAGACACAGAATCTATACAAATTATCTATCAAAAGACATTCTTAACGAAGATTATAGGCAACAACATATATATTGCAATTCTTTTCCTCCAGTCTAGCAGATTAAATACTTAAAATATGTAGAGTTTCTATTAATTAATAAAAATAGAAGACATTGAGGGAAAAAATAAGAGTAAAGGATTCACAGAAGAGAAGCAAATGACCCAACATACACAAAAAATGCAAAATGTCACTAATAATCAGAGAAATACAAATTAAATAACAATGAACTATTAGTTTTTCCCCATAAAATTGGGAGAGGATGAGGAAGAAGGAAGGTGAGGGGAAGAAGATAATGATGAAGACAGTGTACTCACATATTCACTGTTGCTGGTACTGATACACACTCTTTAGAGAAAGATTTCATAGTGCTTATCAGAATTTTGTATGCATATCCTCTTATTTGATAATTCTAAAGCCAATTATTTTTCCTTAGAAAAGATATTCCTATGTGTAAAGAAAGAATAACCATCACAACATTGCTTGTTATAGTGAGAAACTGAACATAACTCAATGCCCATCAATAAGGGACAGTTAAATGAAGCGGGCCACAATCATACCATTAAATATTTTGCAGCAATGGAGTGAGATCATCTTTGCATACTGTAAGAAAATGATCTCCAACACATACCATCATTTGGGAAAAAAATACACAATATAATCCCATATAAAGCAAGAAAATGAAACAAAAATATACAATTCTAAATTTGCATACATATATGTAAATATACAGAAGAAAATGTGGACACGTGCACACTAAACTGTTCAGAGTTCTTGTATTTGGGAAAAGCTGTGAACTTTGTGAGGCAAAGGGGATCTTTTTGTAGAATTATTCATTTGCTTGATGTTTTATGACAGTGGTTCTCAACCTTCCTAATGCTGAGACCCTTTAGTACAGTTCCTCATGTTGTGGTGACCCTCAACCATACAGAACTGTGTAAGGAACTGTATTAAAGGGTCAGCATTAGGCAGGTTGAGAACCACTGTTTTATGAGAATATCCAAATTGACTAATCGTATCATTAATAATAATAAATGATTTAAATACTAAAACAAACCAAAATCCAAATGTACAGCATGGTGGCTCATGTCTAAGGAGACAAAATCTAAGTACATAGTACTTTGCTTATACTCAATAATTATAGTTTCTTCTTCCCAAAAAACTTCTTATTTCCCTTTTAGGACTTATCCTTGAAAACGTCAGTGCCAGATACCCATTCGTTAGCTAATTAGGCACATTTCTGAGTATACAATTACTTTAAGGGATAACAGATGTTGCATCTCACGTCCAAGCCTTGGCTAATGTGTAGATCATTAACTTACGTCTGACTCAGACTAAATTTTGTGGAGAGAGGAGGGCCTTTCCTGTCTTTGGTAAGAAAGCACCAACAAAGTCAGCTCTTCTGTGATGGGAATCCATTGGCTTGCACATAAATTTCTCCAAATTTTCACCTTATCCTGAGTTCTCTGCCTCACTGACTAGAATCCAGGCTTTAGCCATTAACAATGGATAAAAATAGAAATTTTAATCGCATAGTCAAACAAATAAGCCAGAAAGGAAACACACACGCGCGCGCACACACACACACACACACACACACACTCTTTTTGTTCAGCATTACATTTTTCTCTGCAAAACAGAAAAAAAAAAGTTGTGGAAAGTCAATTATAGCAAAACTTAGCTGAGGGGAAAGTTCCTGGTGGGTAACGTCTTAAGTACCTTTTCTATGGACTTCATCAGAAAGAGTAAACTGGGAACAAACTGTGTCCAAGACATGGGTTTTTGAAAAATCTAGGATTTAAATTTAAAACAAAGGGAAAGACAGTCTAGTCAACTGCCTGAGTTGTCCCATCCTTGCGCCTGGCACTGGCTCCCACAGGCTCGGTTGGGTTCAGCAAACACCACTGAGCACCTGCTGGGTGCCAGGCAGAATGCTGGGACATGGGGTGTGGAGGTGAGCCTGACAGTCTTCCCCTGGGGCTGCTTGCAGTCTCGTACTCACCAACACAGGCTAGAGAGGAAATTACTGAGTTGTGTGGACCACCCTACTCAATTCTTAGGTATCCAGCACTGTCCGAACCCCGGGCACACAGCAGCATCTAAGCCTGTCTTGCCCCTGTGAGGTCACACTCAGGAGAAGATGAATGTGCAATGAGCTATGGTGCCAGTGGAAATAGAGTGTCCTTGGAGAGACCTATAAGATGCAGCAGATCTGTCCTTGAGAGGGTCAGGAAAGCCATCTGGGATGGAGGGGGATTTAAGTCATGAGAGGATTGAAGGGTGAGTAAAACATTGGAAGCCAAGGGATGAGGGGTAAAGGAACTATGGAGGGTGTAAGCCTATGCCAGGAACCAGGAGAGGCACCTGAGGATCCCACCCTATACTTACCTTCCCATCTCCACCCCTTCTCTGTCCTGTCTAGAATCCTGTGACACCCTCTCTCCCTTCGCTTCTAGCTGTTCCTCTGACTCTTAAACCCACTCCCCACTTGCCCCATCATCATCTAGCACAGGGGAGACTCCCTCCTTGGTCCCCACATTTAGACTCTGAGTGACGTGCTCCTGCTCTGCCACCCATCACTACCCGAATGACAGCGAAATCACTGACATCATGCTGTGTTCAGGCAGCTCCTCTTTCTCAGCTGCCTTCCATGTGCACACAACCACACCCTTGTAAAAGCACAGACTGCTTGCCCTCCGGAGGGTGCCCACTTGCTGACCTTGCTGTCAAGAATGATGTCAAGGAAAACCCTTCCCCAGCACCATTGTTCCTCCTGTACACTAACAGATGCATTCCAATTTGCAATTGTGTCTGGCATTATCTGCACTTCTTAAGGCCTACGTATCACTAGGGAAAGCTGCTGAGCTTATTATAATAAGCTCTTAGAATGAATAGGGGGGGAGTGACGTCTATTGCACTAAGAAGTTTTCCAGAATCTTCACCTATATGGTGAACAAATCTCTGAACTACCCCTCCCACACTCACTCCTTCCCCTGAATAAAAACATACAGATGTGCCTTAGTGTGCCAGAATTTGGCACTGGCTTCATAATTACTCAGTAACTTGACTCAGCTGTTTTGGATGGAGGGTTGGAAGGGAAGAAAATTTGTTCTTGTCTTGAGAAAGAGGAGAGAGAGACTGGGGGTGGGGAAGCTTTGCTCTCTTTTGCTCTCTTCCTCCTCTGAACGCTGGAAGTTTGCTGGGCAGTTGTTTTGTTCGAATTCTTCTTTTGTGTCAACTGAACATTAAGCTCTTATAGACTGGTGTTTGCACTGTATGCCTAATTGCTTCCCAATGCTATCAAACATAAAGCCTTTTGAATAATAGACCAGTGAATGACTTTTGTCTACATTGTTAAGTAAAGTAAAAAGAAAATTCTCAAGTAAAAGAGATTAAAAGTATACTTGGCAGGGAAAGTCAGGTGCTGACACACACAACTCAGGACTTCCAAACATATTAGGAAATTTTCTTTTAAAATAAATTGTTAATATTTTTTCACCTGTAATTGAACAGAGAGGGAAAAAGTGAGGACATATCAACCTAAACTTTCCTATGGGCAAAAGCACTCTGGGGATGGGCATGATGACTCCCAGCTGGGAGCATAAATGGATGTTATTTCCTATTGTAAGGAAACATTATTTTGGGGAAGGTAGAGAATGTAGTTCAATCATGTTAAGTTATTTATGCTGTTTGATCTAAGAATTTCATTTCTATCATTTAGCCTAAGGAAATATTTGTCTGGTGCTAGTAGTGGGACAGTATTGAAAATCCTAAAATATTTTTCTCAGTATTCTTTGTAATAGGCAATATTAGTAACAACCTGCATGTTAACTGTGTCAGAATGTTTGAATTAACCAGGGAATGTCTACTTAATTAGAAATTGTGTAGTAGAATGTGGTTAACCCCTCAGGGGTGAATTCCACAACCATCTCTTGCTAGTTTATATGGCCTAAGTAGAATTGCTTTCCTGCTTATATTTCTTTATCGGTAAAATGGGTATAAAAATGCTTGCCTAATGAGTTTTCTTTTTCTTTTTTTGAGACGGAGCCTCAAGCTATCCCCCTGGGTAGAGTGCTATGGCATCACAGCTCACAGCAACCTACAACTCCTGGGCTCAAGCGAGTCTCCTGCCTCCGCCTCCCAAGTAGCTGGGACCACAGGCACCCGCCACAACGCCCGGCCATTTTTTGGTTGCAGCCATCATCGTTGTTTGGCGGGCCTGGGCTGGGGATTCGAACCCACCACCTTAGGTGTACGTGGTTGGCACCTTAGCCGATTGAGCCACAGGCGCCGAGCCCATAATGAGTTTTCATAGTGGTATCTAAGGGAGACTTTTGGCACTATGCTTGGAATATGGGCGATGTTCCATAAATAACAGTGATTGTTATAGAGGTATTAAATATTCATGAAGTGCATGGAAAGATAAGGAGAAAGATTTATGCTATCTTACAAGTGAAATGCTCCCCATTCAAAAATAACAATTGTAAGTAGGAAAAAAATATAGAAGGATATACACAAATTGAGTGAAAATCAATTCTAGTCCTATAAACAGAACTAGAGTGATTTGAGCTTCTATTACATCTTTTGGATTTTCTTGAGGTACTTTAATAAGCATATACAATTTTTAAAATAAAGAACATTCCTTAACCTACTAATGATAATCTATTCCTACATTTTCTTGTCCTTTTGACCCATCTGGGTACCCATTAAATCTGCACTATAGGTAGAAAGAAAATATAAATTGTTGAGATCTATTTTTATGGGTGGTAGATAAGCACAAAACACAAAATTGAGAGATTTGAGTCTTATCCTGCTTTTGTGACCTTGGGAAATTCACTCAGCTTTTCTGACCTCTATTTCTTCTTGGAAACGAGAATAGCAATACCTGAGTGATCACCTCAGAAATAAACAAGAATGTCATGCAGGATCAAGTGAAGACTTTTAAAAATGGAAAATGCTTTACCAACATTCACTAGCTGCCTATCAGGGGCTCTCACTTCTCCAAAGGATGACTCCTGCCCCTTACATCACGTGTTTTGCGGACAAAGCCAATCAGGTTGGAAGCCAAGATTTGTCACGAACCACACCCACTTTCATCCTTATTTCATTTTTTGACTCTGCCCCTTATAAAGAAAATCAATACATAGATCTTATGTAGCATTTGTTTTCTCTTTCTCCCTCTTTTTGAATGAATTGAAACCAGAAACATCCGCTGTCAGATGAGGAGTGACTAAGCTTGATGTGATTTTCTCCGTTTGGACATTTAAGATCATCAGCTCTTACTCTCATCAACTTGCTGACAACTGGTCTTACAAACCAAATCAAAGGGGCAGAAAAAGGAAAGAATGTCAACTACCCAACAGCCAAAGGAAGACATTATTCATGAGCTCAGACCTATCCGGCCAGGAAATTGTGTTTGGGTTGTGGGTAAAGCAGTGAGGAGGATTGTGATCATGTTCAGGTGTTAGGCCGTCCTTTCATGCCAAAAGCTATCAAATACGAAATCTTAAGTGCTGGCCATTTGTAGTAGCCAGATATATAGCTTTGTTCATAAGAGAACATTTGTTTTTATTTTTGAAAGGACTTCTCACTGCTACCTTAAATATACCACACTTTGGGGGCTTCAAATATTGTATTTCTATTTCCTTTGCCTGGTGCACCTGCCTCCTGTCATATCCCTGCCTACAGGAATGCTCACTTTATCCAGGTGGAACTACTGATCCTGGGGTCTCCCAAAGTCATATCTGCATCCTTTATTTGAGTCCCCAGTGAGACTGAAAGCTGTCCCTTTCTAAATTTTACTTACTGAGTAAGCATAAATTTTAAAACAGAAAAAAAACCTTATTAAAATGTACTAATATAGTACAGATACCCACATAGTTGATACTTCTATATGTATGTATTATATATACCTCTATAAATTTCTCTAAATTATCAGAAAATGGAAGTTATTTTACACTTGTGTCCTATGAAGTCTCTCACGTAAAGACATCTGTCCTCCTCCCAGTTATGTTATTTTGACTAGAAAAGGATTTCTTAGAAAAGACAGTGGATCTCAACCTTGGCTACACATCAGGATCAAGTAGAGAACTTCCAAAAATTCCAATGCTGGACGCATCCCAGATCATTAAATTAGAATCTCTGGAAGGAAATCCAGGCATTTGTATTTTAAAAACACTCTCTAGGTGATTCCAAATATACAGTTAGATCTGAGAATCTCTGCATTAACCTGGATTGGAAATAAACTTAATCAATATTAGGTGTTTATAAAATCCAATAATTGCAATGCTAGATGTCTGAAAGAAGTGTTGTGCCCAGGAGTTCCACAAAGACCACACTGTCAAACAAGCTAAATTTACAGCAGAGTCCTTTTATTGACGAGCTGGCCGACGACTGCCTCAGTGTCCCAACATGGGGTTTCTGAAAGCAGCTCTGAGTGCGTAAGGAAGGAGTCAGGTTTTTAAGGCTTGGTCTGCATGAAGGCTGTCCAGGTGCATTTGGGTGGGGTAGCAAGCAAGCATTATATACAAGTAGAATTTTGTGGTTGGTTAGTTAGCTATACGCCATACATCTTTGTTTAATATTTTCTCATATTTCTTTGGTTTACTATTTCCCCATACATCTTTGGTTTAATATTTTCCCTTATACATCTTAGTTTCAGTACTTTTCCTCCATATATCTTTGTCTCAATACTCACATATTTGGTATTGTTTAAAGGTCAGTTTGGGGACAATCGGTTCGTTTCCCAGGCCAAGAGTTAGCCAAGCAAGAAAGTGGGAATGAACTAGAAGCAAGAAATTAATTAGTACTTTCTCATTTATTTTAGGGGGATGAACTGGACTTATTTATTTATTAAAACCTGTAGTCTAGGCTTGGTGTCTGTGGCTCAAGTGGCTAAGGTGCCAGCCACATATATACACCAGAGCTGGCAGGTTTGAATCCAGCCCAGACCTGCTAAACAACAATGACAACTGCAACCAAAAAATGGCCAGGCATTGTGTCAGGTGCCTGTGGTCCCAACTGCTTGGGAGGCTGAGGCAAGAGAATCACTTAAGCCCAGGAGTTGGAGGTTGCTGTGAGCTGTGATGCCATGGCACTCTACCCAGGGCAGCAACTTGAGGCTCTGTCTCTCTCTCTCTCACACACACACAAACCACCCTGGTAGTCTGGAAATTTGCCAGGAGTTATTTTTCCATCATAGCCTAGACCTAACAGAAGAAGGAATTCGACACAGATTTAATGAGTATTTCTAGGGGTAGGGAAGAGCTTCATTGCAAATGATGGGTATTGTTATAAAAAAAATTAAGAAGTCACTTATAAGAGGATACATATTCATTAAAAGCTGAGAGAATATCAAATATATATCCATGGAATAAATGAGAAACACTTTCTGACATTCTGCTAGTGTATTCAGCGGCCCTAGATAAAATTTCCAGTGATAGAACTATGAATAAAATCAAAAAGTGCTGTCGTTTGAAAGAACTTAGTTAGCCCTGAATATGGTGTGCAGGAAAACTTTGTTAGATGATTCAAAAAGGAGAGAGTCCAGTAGTGATTCAGACACTGACGTCAAGTCGTATATGAAAAGTTTGAATAAAATTGTTCTATGAAATTTGGGTGAAGAAAAAAAGCAATGCTCCCAGATCACTGTATTAGGTAACTTTTACTTTAAATGTATTCTAAAATTAAATTAAGATGGAAAATACTGATCATTTCATCCACATCTCTAAGCATTTATAGACTGAAATTCATCAAAAACATTAATGTCAGTGGGAAAATACTTTATATTTGGGGCCCTCTTATTATGTTGCATTTGTGTTTTCTTCTTTCCTCACTTGCTAAAATTAATCTTCTTAAAGGATCTCAGAAGTGTAGGGTACTGGTCCCATATGCTGGAGGTGGCAGGTTCAAACCTAGCCCCGGCCAAAACTGAAAAAAAAATCTTCTTAAAGATAGAGACTATCTCATAATTGATTGTTTTTAAACATCTCTGAATTGATTTCTTTTTAGACATGCCCAAGCTTAGATTCAGGTTTCGTGGGAAGAGAGGCATACACTGCTTCTCAATCCCTTTGTACAGAAAATACAGAGTGACAATGCAGACTCCTAGGATCCCTTCCAAGGCTGTGGAATAAGGGGCCCTAAGACCTAAGCCTTATGAGTTTCAAAAAAAAAATTCACTTTCACACTCACTGTAATGCCTAGCACTACAGTACTTAGCACTGGTTAAGATACTGATATTTTTTAGGTTTCATTGCCCCCCCCCCCCCAGTCAAACAGCCTATGAAGTCCTAAGATAATTCAGAGCATCCTTTGTTGGTCTCTGTCCTAAGAAAGCAGAGGTCATTTCCTGCATTGGAGTAGAGTGTTCAGTTGGCACAATGCCAGTAGAGCGTTAGACAGCACAGATGTCTTTAATTTAACTACTGAAAACTGAGCTAGAACAAATGGAAGCTTCACAGCTGAGGGACAGATGTGGCGATTCATGTTTGGGCTATGGAGCTCCCACAATAGACGTAGGAAGGTATGAAGCTCCTGGCAGTACAAAAATAACATGGCAGAAGTTTTTCCTGTGTGGAGATTACTCCCTCTTATAGACTCAAAAGGACTTTTTTTTTTTTTTTTGAGACATTCTCACTCTGTAACTCTTGATAGACTGCCATAGCATCATCACAGCAACCCCAAACTCTTGGGCTCAAGTGATTCTCTTTTCTCAGTCTCCTCAGTAGCTGGGACTATAGGTGCCCACTGCAACACCCTGCTAGTTTTTCTATTTTTAGTAGAGACAGTGTCTTGCTCTTGCTCAGTCTGGTCTCCAATTCCTGAGCTCAAGCAGTACATCTGCCTTGGTCTCCCAGAGTGCTAGGATTATAGCAGTACCAGGCATGAGCTGCCGCACTGGCAAAGGACCTATTTTAAAACAGTTTAGGGCTCTAACTGTTGGGACCATTGAATTCTGTGTGGACACCCTGCAGGCAGTGGCATTACTCCATTGAACTGGTGTCCCTCGCTCTTATGTCCCTCTGCTGGTGCTAGCATGCTTACTGAACTTGTACAGATGCTTTAGTGTAGTCAGGATGAACACTCAGCTTTCACATTTCAACATGGCATGTGAAATGAACAGTTAGGCACTCCTTTCCCTGCTCTCTCTTCAACCCAGAATTCCACTGCTGAGGTTGGAGGGAGCAGGCTAGACAGGCTGAGAGTGAGGTGCTTGTGTGGGATTCTAGCCAGACTTAGAAATAATGGATCCTGCTACATTTTTGGAGAAGAAGAATTGGCTAAAACTTCAAGAAAGTTCTTTCATGTGACAATTTGACACTTGGAGTCTATTGGCCTTTGGGTAGAGCTATAAATTTCTGACTCAATAAAATGCTAAGTGTGAAAAAAAGAAAACTTACCATTCTTTCATGCTTATTAGGAGTTCACCCAGAGTTAGCCTCTGAAGCCACTTCCAGGTGACTATGGATTTATTTTGAAGATGAAAGATACTGAGATGATGACCCATGTGGTCCTAGAGAGAGGAAAAGGAGCAGCTGAGAAATAACAGTATTGGGAGAGGGAAAGATCAAAGCACACTGTGTGGAGGGCAGCAAGAAGCATCTATGACGCCAAATCCTGGGACCCTCCTGACATTTCCCACTGCACAGCATCCTCGTGGGAAGTATCCCTTTGAGAACATCAAGATGAAAAGAACACAAAAACATGACTGTTCTCTATGCTGAAGAAAGAGAAAGACTTTAGGGAGATCTAGGATCTTCCAGCAAAAATTTCCCATTTTCCCCATGTATGGCAACTTTTGGGACAACTTGTAAATCTTTGAACCCAAGACTATAATTCTGGTGCACACACATGGAACAGTAGTAGCTTAAGTGAGAACCAGGGAGAGGGGTGGTGGGGTGAGATTGGGGTTCTATTTCAGTCCCAGGTGGCATGAAGGTTTAGAGCAATTTCTTTTTAAGTATTTCTAGCAAGGATGGTTTTGAGGGAGAACTTCCATGGTTGTCTTCTTGGAGGTGAAATGAAAAAAAAAAAAGTCAAGCACTAGAGATTTTGCATATATCTAACTCATCTGATCTATGGAGATCCTTGAAGAAGTGTAAAATCTTGCTCTGGTAAAACTTCAATGACAGTGACAGCTGCTTCAAAACACTCTGTGACATTTCCTGGAACACAGACTTCACTCTGAGTTTAAATTTCACTTGACACATTTTAGGCCTGATGTTTTTAAATGAGGGAGGAAAAAACCATGTTATTAAATATTACTGCAACATTTCACTTTGCTTAATGGCCAATAAAATGGCACAGTGTGTTCTGGAGGCTCAACCTTCCGGTTTGACCATCTGGCCTGATGAGTACACCCAATCCTCTCATCTTTCGCTGGCTTTCTCTCTACTGCCTACTGGTGAGTATTTGGCTCTCAGTATAACTAGCTCCTGTCTGAAACCTTCTTAAAGGACATGTCCAAATACTGATCCAACAATACTTTGGGAGTTAAAAAAAAAAAAAAAGCCAAAGTAGAAAAACTTCTATTCAGTCAAGAGTGTAAGCTTTCCTTTTATGGCTTGAAAAGACACATTGAGTATAGTGGTATTATTTATTCAAACAAAATGCGCAAAGGAAATAGCTACTCATTTCTTTTCCTTCAACATTTTGGGTTTAACATTTATTTTTTCTGTTTTATTTGGAAACAGTGTCTCACTCTGTTGCCCAGGCTATGTTGCCTAGCTCCCAGCAACTTCGAACTCCTGGACTCAGGTGATCCTCCTGCCTCAGCCTCCTGAGTAGCTGGGTCTACAAGCACCTGCCATGAGGCTGGCTATTTTTTTCTATTTTTAGTAAAGATGGAGTCTTGCTCTCACTCAGACTGGTCTCCAACTCATGAGGTCAAAGTATCCTCCTGCCTCAGCCTCTCAGAGTACTAGGGGTTACAGGTGTGACAAATGGTACCTGCCCAGGATTTAACATTTAGGGGAGAGGACTGACATCTCAAACAAAGAGAGGTTTACCCATTAAAGAGGAAAAATCTGTAAAAAGTTATAGAAATGGTAAGTCTGTCCTATTTAGACTGAGGGAATCTCAGAATTTCCAGAGAATGCTGACAACTAAAAAGGCAATGAGTCACCATATAACACATTTATAGACCATCTTGCCTCAGAGGATGAGATGTATGAATATAGAAACATAGGCACTTTGAGGGTTCGAGCCAAAAATGCTTCTAAATTTTTTCTTTTTCCTCTCACGGTAAGAACATTTTCACCATTTTATCTTTTGTATTTTTAGAGTCTGTATGAAAATAATTTGAAGAAGTAGATAGCCAAGACATAACAACTTTTGCCAGAAACTTCTCTAGACTCAGTTTACTTTGAAATACACACGCACACACGATAGCATTTCCACTTGGCTATGGTGAAGTAATTCATATCAGATCAATCTTCCTACCATAAAAATAAGCCAACCAATAAAAATTAGTGAAACACAAAACACAGCTATCTTCAGGCATTGAATTAATAAGATGGGAATACTACAACCCTGAGATAAGGGAAACTCAGTTCACAAGTACAACCCCACAATCATCCAGCAGTGTACCTGGGGTCTTTGCGACCTCAACACAGTGAGCTAGAGTCCAAACAGAGTGCAGCTGTCTACCAAGCAACGGTGGCAGAGATCAGAATTCAGGGCAGAGAAAAGAGCCAGAGTTTATGGGGTAAGGCATCAGAGAGGAGAATGCTGAACATAGGAGTGTATAAAAGGAGTTTCTTGGTATTGTTGGTTGAGAGGTAGGTTGTGTGAATGCAAGGTGACATTAAGTGGAAAAGCAGATGAGAAAGTGGTTGTTAGTAGCATTGAGAGTGGAATCATTTCTTGAGACTCATCAGTGCTGGGGACATTGGAAGTCCAGTTCAGCTAGAGTGGAGAGACTCCATTAACAATCCAGCATCTGGTTAAGACATTAGAAATTCTTTACTTTAAAAATAAACACCATGCTTTTAGAAAAAGGCCTGCCCAAACAGAGTGCAAAATAAAAGACTAAAGCAAAATTAATGCAGCATCAAGGAATTTTGAGATAATATTGGGGACCTTATTAAACATGTAATTAGAGTCTCAAAAGGTGAAAAGAGCAAAAATAAAGCAGAAAAAATATTCAAAAATTAATAGCCAAATATTTCTTATATTTGAGGAAAAACATCAACTTACAGATAGATACAAGGTGCTCAGTGAACCCAAAACAGGACAAATACAAAGAAAATCACACCTATGAAAATCAAAAAGAAGAAATTAAAAAATAAGGAAACAAAGTATCTTGTAAGTGGACAAAATAAAATACGTACATGAACTAAGGATGATAGTGCAATTCAGAGACAATGGAAGTCAGAAAACGATGGAATAATATTATTTAAATGTTAATAGAATAAGAATAAACCTGACCTCCCAGATTCTATATACATAACAAATATCCTTCATAAACATAAAAAAGAAACATTTTTAAATTAATAACCACTGGACATGAATTATAAGAAAGGCTAACACATATTTTTCAAGGTGAAGAGATCTGCTACCAGATGGAAACATGGCTAAGTGTGAAGGGAAGAAGAACACTGGGAATGGTAAATAATTAGATAAATACATGACTGTTTATCCTTATAATTTTCTTAACCATTTGACTCTTTTAAGCTCAAAGAACCATTTGACTCCTTTTAGAAAAAATCAAATGTAATTTGATGTTCATATTGTCTTTAAAAATAAAAGACATGACAAAAACATCATAAATAATGTGAGATCTGGTGAATATAATTATATTATCTTGTAGTGTGAAGTGGGAATTATGAAAAAGAAAATGAAAAGTGTCAGCTGTGAAGTATGAAGAGGTTATATCAAGTTATAATTAAGTATTGATACATCGGCTCGGTGCCTGTGGCTCAAGTGGCTAAGGCGCCAGCCACATACACCTAAGGTGGCAGGTTCGAATCCCCAGCCCAGGCCCGCCAAACAACAATGATGTCTGCAACCAAAAAATAGCCGGGCATTGTGGCGGGTGCCTGTGGTCCCAGCTACTTGGAGGCTAAGGCAGTAGACTCGCTTGAGCCCAGGAGTTGGAGGTTGCTGTGAGCAGTGAAGCCATGGCACTCTATCCAGGGGGACAGCTTGAGGGTCTGTCTCAAAAAAAAAAAAAAAACAATTAAGCAATTATGGTCCAAAGTTGTGACAGCTATTACATCATGAGGACATAGGAATTTTTCAGCTTCATTATACTTTTTTTTTCTTTTTTTGCATTTTTTGGCCAGGGCCAGGCTTGAATCCGCCACCTCCAGCGTATGGAGCCGGTGCCCCACTCCTCTGAGCCACAGGCACCGCCCAGCTTCATTATAATTTTATGGAAACACCATTGTATGTATATGTGGTTTGTCATTGACAGAATAGTCATTATGGGACACATCACTATGTTTCTATACAATTAATTAAACTATAAATCAGTAAAAGGAAGTTAGCTGGAAAACCTCAGAAATACCTGGGAGATTAAATAACATACTTCTAATTAACACTTGAATCAAAGAAGAAAGCTTGAGAGAAAATTTACAATATTTTTAACTAAATGAAAATAAAAATACAACTTACCAGAGTTTTAGAAATAGAGTAAAGTAGTTCTTACAGGAAAATGTATAACACTGAATACATATATTAGAAAATAAGAAATATTTAAAATTCATAATGAGTGTCTACCTTATGAAAATAGGAAAAAAAAGAGCAAGTTAAAGTCAAAGTAAGCAATGGAATTTTTTTAATCATAACAGAAATCAGTAATACTGATTTTATTTGAAAAGATCAATAAAATTAGTAAACCTCTAGCCAGGTTAACTACAAAAAAAAAAAAAATGAGAGAGTAGACACAAATAACAAAAACCAGAAATGAAAGAGGAACAATAACAACTGATCCAATTGACATTAAAAGGATAATAAAGAACAATTATAAACAATATTATGCCCCCAACTTTGATAACCTAGATGAAATGGACCAAATCCTTAAACACTTTACTAAAGTTTACACAGGAAGAAATAGATAACCTAAATAGACCTATTCATATTAAAGAACTTGAATCAATAATTAATGACCTTTCAAATCTGAAAGGATAAGACCCAGGTGGGTTCAC
Source organism: Galagoides demidoff (assembly GCA_963574575.1). NCBI lineage: Eukaryota > Metazoa > Chordata > Mammalia > Primates > Galagidae > Galagoides > Galagoides demidoff. Next base: position 6,213 of record CAUYQV010172513.1, on the reverse strand, counting down.
TGGTGAATTCTACCAAATTTTAAGGAAGAATTTACACTAAATTCTATACAATCTCTTCCAGAAAATAGAAGCAGAGGGAATACATCCTAACTCATTCTATGAGACCAGTATTACCTTACCACCAAAAGCAGACATTATAAGAAAGGAAAATTACAGGCCAATAACTCTTGTGAACATAGATGCAAAAATCTTCAATAAAAGATCAACAGATTAAATCAAACAATACAAGAAAAGCATTATTCACCTTGACAAAGTGACATTTATTCTGATGTCAGAATAAATCAACTAAATTTATCAGCTGTAAAGCTAATTTAATATTTAAATATTTATTAAGCTAATCCATCACATCAACATGCTAAAAAAGAAAAATAATATGATCATATTAATAGATGCAGAAAAAGCATTTGACAAAATCCAATAGCTATTTATAAGAACTCTCAGCAAACTAGAAATAAAGAGGAACTTCAACTTGAGAAAGAACATCTACAAAAAGCCTACAGCTAACACTATACTTAGATGGTGAGAGGCTAGATGATTTTTCTGCTAAGACCAGGAATAAGGCAAGGATGTCCACTCATACTCCTATTCAAGATTGTAAGAAAAGAGCCTTTTCAGCAAAAGGTCTTGGAACAAATAGACATCCACATACAAAAAAAAAAAATTAATCTAGCTCATCAAGATTAGACTTTATACCTTTACCTTACACAAAAATTAACTCAAGATGGAGCATGGACCTAAGTGTAAAATACAAAACTATAAAATTCCCAGAAGATACATGAGTAGTATAGAAGAAAATCCAGGTGGCCTTGGATTTGGTGTTGACTGTTTAGATATGACATCAAGAGCAGAACCCATGGAAGAAAAAACTGCTAAGCCTGACTTCATTAAAATTTAAAACTTCTGCTGGGCACGTGGTTCACACCTATAATCCCAGCACTTGGGAGGCTGAGGTGGGAGGATTACCTGAGGCCAGGAGTTTGAGGTTGCTGTTAGCTATGATGCCATGGTACTCTACTGAGAGTAACAAAGCGAGACTCTGTCTCAAAAAAAAAAAAAATTAATCCACGGTGGCATACACTTATAGTCCCAGCTACTATATGTTGACATGTAAAAAATAGTTAAGCCCAGGAGTTCAAGAATTGCAGTGAGCTATGATCAAACTGTTGCACTCTTCAGCTTGGGTCACAAAGTGAGATAGTCTCAAAAAACCACTTCTGCTGTGTGAAAGACATTGTTAAGAGATGGAAAAGAAAAGCCACCAACTAGGAAAAAAATTTTGCAAAACACTTACCTAAGAAAGGACTGGCATCCAACATTTACAAAGAACTCTCTTAAAACTCAACAATAAAATAATTTTTATTTTCTTTTTCTTTCTTTTTTTTTTTTGAGACAAAGCCTCAAGCTATCCCCCTGGGTAGAGTGCCATGGCATCACAGCTCATAGCAACCTCCAACTCCTGGGCTCAAGCGAAGTCTCCTGCCTCAGCCTCCCAAGGAGCTGGGACCACAGGCGCCCGCCACAATGCCCGGCCAATTTTTGGTTGCAGCCCTCATTGTTGTTTGGTGAGCCCGGGCTGGGGATTCGAACCCGCCACCTTAGGTGTACATGGCTGGCGCCTTAGCCGATTGAGCCACAGGCGCCTAGCCAACAATAGAATAATTTTTAAATGGACAAAAGAACTGAACAGTTACCCCATCAAAGAACATATACAGATGACAAATAAGCATATAAAAAGATGCTCACCATCACATGTCACTAGAGAACGCAAATTAAAACAATAATGTGGGTGAGAATGTGAAGCCACAGGAACACCAACTTATTGCTAATGGGAATATAAAATGGTATAGCCTGTTTGAAAGAGAGTTTTGCAGTTTCTTACAAAATCAAACATACTCTTACCATATATGCAATCATGCTCCCCGTTATTTACCAAAATGAGTCAAAAACTTATGTCCAGCTGGTGACCATAGCTCAGTCAGCAGAGCACGGCCACATACACCTAGGGTGGCAGATTTGAACCCGGCCTGGGCCTGTTAAGCAACAATGACAACTGCAACAGGAAAATAGACAGGCACTGTGCCAGCTACTTGGGAGGCTGAGACAAGAGAATTGCGTAAGCCCAAGAGTTTGAGGTTGCTTTGAGCTGTGATGCCACAGCACTCTACCAAGGGTGACATAGTGAGACTGTCTCAAAAAAAAAAAAAAAAAAAAAAACATGTCCAGGCAAAAACCTGAATCTTAGGTTTAGATCTTTCTTCTTTTCTCATGTAAGCATATAATATTATAAATTTCTTTCAGATTTGCTGCAGCTGAATCTTACCTTTGTTTTTGTTTCTTTTGAAGACCTGGTCTTGCTCTGTTGCCTGGGCAAGAGGGCAGTGGCATTGTCATAGCTCACTGCAACCTCATTCTTCTGCCTCAGCCTGTCAGACAGATAGCTGGGAATGCGGGCACATGCCACCTCACCTGGCTAATTTTTAAAAATAAATTTTTGTATTGGCTTCTCACTACAATGTGACCCATGTGTCCATTTGTTTCTTTGATATGTGTTTTGTTTGCAGAAGTTAAACCTATCTGCGTTTTGGCTGTCTTGTAGTGTAAAAATATTAGTTGTTGGTCTGTCTATCGAAACCACTGGAATGATGAGAAAATGAAACCATCCTTGCACTCTTTTCTGGACTCACAGAAGATGAGTCCGTGGTCTATGCTGGTAAATGTGTAATGTGTGAATTTGGTCGAGTAGCTTATTATTTGAGTCACCACTTCCAGTATTTTCTTCACTGTCTCTTTGAAAGCAGGGTGAGTCCCCAGTCCACTAACCCAGAACATGTACTAGGTCCGGGACCAAGTTCTCCAAGGAAGCAATCTCCCAAACTTCCAGCTCAGAGAGGTCTTTGTGTTTACTTTCCTCCTCCTTCAATTAATGACCACACTGTAGTAACTTTCTGACTGAGTTTTAAGAATTTTAAAGTTCCTTCTGTGTTTACCTTGCCTCTATGTTAGTAAGACTAATAATTTGTCAGTCATTTTGTATTTGATTTATCAATTCTGGTGTTTTATTCAGTGTCTTTTTAGCCCTAAACGTTTACTTAAGTAGATCATGGGTCAATTCTTTCAGGAAACTCTTAGACTTCGCTCTGGGAGAGATCTTTGTGGTTCTTCTTCTTTTCTTTGGTAAAATTGTAAAGACTTCTTGGTGCACTTTCAATGTGCCCAAATTCTTTTCAAAAGGTATGCAGCTTGTTTTGACCCAGGCTACAGCCACTGGTTGTGGCTGGGGCATGAGCCACTTTTAACCCAACGGGCCACTGCTGAGAATTTCTCAGTCCTGGGTAAAAGACTGACTCTGCCTCTTGCCTCACCCTGCCAAACTATTTGATTAAATTACTAGTTTTTTTCCTCTTTTATATCCCTGGTGTTTTCCACTGCCCTGGACATTATTTTCCAGGTAAATGTACTACATAGTTTTATTTTGAAGGTTTGGTTTGTCTGGCAGAGTGCTGTGCTGCTTGACTCTATCTTTCTTACATGGCCCTTTTGCACTTTGAGACCCTTTTCTGGTAATTAAAGAGTTACTATAAAGTCTGTTATGAATGTTCCTCTTTTTACAAGGTCTGTTCCTCTATTGATTGCTAGGCTGTTAAAAATTAAGGTTGTTATGTTAAGATAAAATATTGAGATTCAAAAGAAGGAAAAAAAAAAGTCAAACTCTGGTGAGTATGTATTACACTGATCCTCAGGCAGCCTCCAGGAGGGTCTCTCTGAAGGGAGGCGCCCCTTGAAAAATATCCCAGGGTCCCTGGAGAACCTAAGACCCTCAGGAGACCAACTGAGGGTCACTCAACCAGAGGTAAGCCAATTTAACATCTACTTTTAACTAGTGTCTGCAGACGTTAATAATTATTTATGGTATTTTTGTTGTGTTTATTTGATTTAAATTGTTGAGAAAATGTATTTGTTTGTTAAATTCAATTGTAATTTATGTAAAACTTTCAAAGAAAAGCCAAAAAGACAGGACTAAAACTCAGCCTTACAGGCCTGTCTGAGACTCCCAGAAAAATGTGTTAATATCCAGTTTACCAGAAACACCATTAAAATGAAAGTGAGGACCCAGTCAACCTCTGTAGTATTAGATCACCCACAGGCCTGTTGGTTCTGGTTTTAAGAATGCAAGAGGGCTAGTCGCCTGTGGCCCAATCAGCTAAGGCGCCAGCCATGTACACCTAAGGTGGCGGGTTCGAATCCCCAGCCCGGGCCTGCTAAACAAAAATGATGGCTGCAACCAAAAAATGGCCGGGCGTTGTGGCAGGCGCCTGTGGTCCCAGCTACTTGGGAGGCGGAGGCAGGAGACTCGCTTGAGCCCAGGAGTTGGAGGTTGCTATGAGCTGTAATGCCATGGCACTCTACCCAGGGGGATAGCTTGAGGCTCTGTCTCAAAAAAAAAAAAAGAATGCAAGAGTATGGAAGGTAAATGTAAGCTGTTAAACATTGTCGGGCCTGTGTCTGTCATGTCATTTTGTAATCTCATTTTGTATGTCATTTATTCAGTGTTTATTAAAAGGTTAATCTCAGCCAAAAGAATTAGGTTCCCTAGAACTCAGCATTTTCTATTTTGAGATACCTGAATTTTAGTTCTGGCCAGTGATTACTAGTATAAATGTCTATCTATTTTAATTCATTGTTTCCTAGTATTTTAATTCCCTAATGAGAGTACTCCCCAGCACCCTGACAATTGGCAGAGAAGTCCTGGCTTGGAGAATGTTCTAATCCGGGCAGTCCATCAGGCAGTTCAGTGAACGCTGGCCCTTAAAGTTGTAAAAAATGGGTATAAATCTTGTGCTAAGCCCATGTCAGCAATAGAACTCCAAGGTAGACAGTCTCTTGAAAGGGAAAGCTAGCAAATCAATATATGCAGCCCCCTCACTTCTACTGCAGTGAAAGGATTAAAGTGTGAGCTCCTTAATCTAGATAAAACTAATTTTGTTCATGACCTCACTGGGGCTCAGAGGGTCTGTATCAGAGGGTCTGTACCTGGAGATAAGAGTCTAATGTTTGAGCTCACTTGAGCCTGAAAAATAAGGTTCCCTGTCCAGCCCTAAGTGAAAAATCCTGTATCAATGTTATATTTGATAAAATGTTTCTCACTTGTAAAATGTAATAATTTGGTTGTTTAAATTGTTAAACAAATTAAGTCTGTGTCAAAAGATGTCAAAAGATAAGAGTCCAAAGAATAAAAATCTTACTTTTTAAACCCTCTAATTATCAGTTTGGCTGAGTAAATGTATAATTACATACTGAACTGACATCCTGTTTTCTGGGAAGTGAGGTTCTGAGAGTAGGAGAAATTAAAAAAGATTGTGGAAAGTAAATTTTAATAGTAAGGGAGTGGCATGGCATTGTGCAAAGAAAAGAATCTTGTGTGGGCACTATGTAGAGAAGGACTCTTGTCCTGAAACAGAATGAATATGTAAGAAAATAAAAAGCAGGGCAAAACTTGAAAAACCTTTAGAATGTTGTAGAGGATCTATGCATGTTGTAATGGTCTGTGCAAGTAGTAGATGATCTGTGCAGGTTAAAAAGAGAATTTGTGAGAGAATTTACATGTGATCTAGTTGATTATGTATTTCTTTAAAAATTTTTTAACTTGTAAAATCTTATTTGTACCAATGTTTTAAGCCTTTGATATTTGACAAACCTTCCAAATTCAAAACTCTAAATTTAGAACTTAGCTCCCATAGCACAGTGGTCGCAGTGCCGGCCACATGCACTGGGACTAGCAGGTTCTAACTCAGCCCAGACCAACAACAAAAAAATGAACACTAGACACAACTCTAAATTTGGTCTTCCTAAAATATGAAAACCACTAAAAGTCATAGAAAAACCAATTGAACTTATTTGATTTATTGTATAAAAAAACTTGTCAAATATGAAATGGTAATCGATTTGTATGGTTTATGTTTATATATATGTTCCAATATGGTAAAACATTGGGCTATCTTCACTTGTAAAACATTAGTTTATCCTAACTTAGAAGACATTGATCTATCCTAACATATATATATATATATATTTTTTTTTTTTTTTTTGAGACGGAGCCTCAAGCTATCCCCCTGGGTAGAGTGCCATGGCATTACAGCTCATAGCAACCTCCAACTCCTGGGCTCAAGCGAGTCTCCTGCCTCCGCCTCCCAAGTAGCTGGGACCACAGGCACC
>CAUYQV010172510.1:0-15691 GCA_963574575.1 Galagoides demidoff | reverse complement strand
AGCTGGGATCACAGTCGCCCGCCACAACACCTGGCCATTTTCTGGTTGCAGCCATCATTGTTGTTTGGAGGGCCTGGGCTGGGGATTCGAACCCGCCACCTTAGGTGTACGTGGCTGGCGCCTTAGCCGATTGAGCCACAGGTGCCGAGCCATTATCTAGGTTTTGTGACAGGCGCGTGTAGTCCCAGTTACTTGGGAGGCTGAAGCAAGAGGATTGCTAGAGCCCAGGAGTTTGAGGTTGCCGTGACCTAGCTGATGCAATAGAGGGAGACTCATTCTTTTTTTTTTTTGTAGAGACAGAGTTTCACTTTGTTACCCTTGTTAGAGTGCCAGAGTGCTTGTGGCACAGCAAAGTGCTGGTCACACAGCTCACAGCAACCTCCAACTCCTGAGCTTAGGTGATTCCTTGCCTCAGGCTCCCAAGTAGCTGGGACTACAGATGCCCGGCTATTTTTTTTGTTGCAGTTTGGCCGAGACTGGCTTTGAACCTACCACCCTTGGTATATGGGGCCGGCACCCTACCCACTGAGCTACAGGTGCCACCCAGGAGACTCATTTTTTTTTTTTTTTTGAGACAGAGCCTCAAGCTTTCCCCCTGGGTAGAGTCCCGTGGCATCACAGCTCACAGCAACCTCCAACTCCTGGGCTCAAGAGAGTCTACTGCCTCAGCCTCCCAAGTAGCTGGGACCACAGGCGCCTGCCACAACGCCCAGCTATTTTTTTGGTTGCAGCTGTCATTGTTGTTTGGCGGGCCGGGCTGGATTCGAACCCGCCACCTTGGGTGTACATGGCTGGTGCCTTAGCCACTTGAGCCACAGGTGCCGAACCCCTACTTCATATATTAAGCTGTGTGTTTGCCTTAGTGAAATATCAGCGGCCACAGACTTTCACATGGTTAAGGACAGGTGTGCCCTCATTCATGAAAAGTGCAGAGCTCTCTAAAGACTTTGCTCGTGTACACCCTAAAAAGTTATTTGCTGACAAATAAAATTTTTTATTTTACATTGAAATGGTGGCAAAAGATGTAATTCCAGTGTAAAAATTGATATTTGAAAATTAAATTGTTTCATAGTAAGTGCAGTTGCTTTATAATCTGTGTCTGGTAGCTCCCATCCCTGAGGTCTTTGTGGGTGATTTTGTCTGTCAGTTCTTGCTCTCGGTATCTAACGCTACGCACATGTGCTATATGATCTGCAATGTAACTATTCCTCGAAGAATCTCCACAGGTGAGTTTACAAGGATAACGCGGAGCAGGCAGGGACATTCTTCCAGAGACAATTTGTGTTTTCTTCTACCAGGTGCTTAGGGGTCCCAGCAGTCCAAGATTATTTTAAACTAAATTCACTGTTTGTGATTATTTGATCATGACAGTATGAGTTTGGTGTGCAGTCCATGCCAGAGCTGATTCATGTGCACAAGTCTTTAGGAACTTAAAAAAGTGAGTAAGATTCAGCTTAGACAAGTTTCCTCGAAGTCTCCAGGACTCAGATTTCCTTTTGGTTCACCACTCCCCTGGCCTGGGAGCACCAGGTGGGGTCTGGGGAGGGTCCTGGTGGATGGTCTCTTAACATGCCTCATCTTGGGCAGGCTCTGGGCTTTGACAGCTGTCTTTTTTGTCCCAGAAACTGTCAAAACAGAAGCTCAAGTTTGCCTGGATTAGCAGAATAAAAGCAGCTCTCATGCTCCATTTACCTTGTGATAGTCCTTCTTGTCCTTACATTTTGTCCTGGTAATTGCTTTACTGTTTTTATCAGCTCTTCAGTGCTTTTAAGAAAATATTTCTTATATTTTGTCTAGTATTTTCAACTGTTGGTCTAAATAACCTAGCCTAGCATATTCTCAGACAAGGAAACAAACATCATCATTTTTATCAATATTTTATTTTATTTTTTTTGCAATTTTTGGCCAGGGCTGGGTTTGAACCCGCCACCTCTGGCATATGGGGCCAGCACCCTACTCTTTTGAGCCATAGGTGTTCAAAATATTTTTTCAATATTTTAAATATTAAATATTTTAATATTAAAAATATTAAAATATTTTAAAAAATATTTTAAAAGAGAGATTCCTTTCCCTGGGGTGTATGGAGTTTGAGGTATCTGTGAACCCCCTGGCCTTTTATTCAATGTTTTGTGTTTATGAAGTTTTTCTGGGAAAGACGTCCATAGATTTTATCAGATTGTCGAAAGCACCAATGATAGAGACTCCCCAATGTTACAACTATGTCTTTAGAGTCCTATCAGTACTTAGAAATTTCAATTAAAAAACAATGATTTTAGAATAGTTTCAATCTCACAGAAAAGTTACTAGTACAAAACAATTCTCTGATTGCTTTCACCCAGATTCATCAATTGTTAACAACTCTCCCTTTCTCTGTCTCTCTCCCAGACATACACACACACACACCCCCAAACCCACACTTAGTCATTTTCTGAACCATTTGGGAACAAGCTTCAGATGTGAATCACTATCATCCCTAAAAACTCTAGTTTGTATTTCCCCAAACAAGGACCTCCCAAATCAGGAAATCAACAATGCCACAAAACTACCATTTACAGATTCTATTCAAATTTCAATTTTGCCAACTGTCCCAAGGATGGCTTTTAAAACAATATACTGGGCCAGGTATGGTGGTTCACACCTGTAATCCCAGCACTCTGGGAGAACAAGGCAGGTGGATTGCCTAAGCTCATTCCAGACCAGCCTGAGCCAGACTGAGAACTTGTCTCTAAAAAAAATAACTAGTCCTTGTGGTGGGCTCCTGTAGTCCCTTAGTCCCAGCTACTTGGGAGGCTGAGGCAAGAGAACTTCTTGAGCCCAAGAGTTTGAGGTTGCTGTGAACTAGGATGCCATTGCACTCTATCAAGGGCAACAAAGTGAGATTCTGTCCCCAGGGGGGAAAAAAAAAAGAAAAGAAAAGAAAACTAGGCTGGGCTCAATGGCTCAGGGCTGTAATCCTAGCACTCTGGGAGGCCAAGGCTGGTGGATTGCTTGAGTGCATCAGTTCGAGACCAGCCTGAGCAAAAAGCGAAACCCCGTCTCTACTAAAAATAGAAAAACTGGGGCAAGAGGATTCACTTGAGCCCAGGAATTGGAGGTTGCTCTGATCTATGATGCCACAACACACTACTCAGGGTGACAGCTTGAGACTCTGTCTCTAAAAAAAAAAAAAAAAAAGATTTTGATCCAGGATCCCATATTCAGGAACATACACTGAATTTCTGAATTTTTTGGTCATGTCTTTTCAGTCTCCTCCAATCTGAAGAGTTCCTTAGTCTTTGTCTAGCCATGGCTTTGACAGTTTGAAAGAATATAGGCCATACATTCTGTAGGATTCCCCCTAACCTCAGTGCTGCTGAAGTTTCCCCCTGATCAGACTCAGGCATGTATTCTTGGCAAACTTGGCTTTTCTCATGATGTTGATCTAGTCCATTACTGTGATGTTAAACATGATCTTATAGTTTTCTTTTTGTAACTTTTGGAAAATAGTCCAAAATTGTGTCAAAACCCTGCTTATCAGCAGAACTTCACTCCCAGTCTTAGAGTCCATTGACAACTCCGCCTGAACCACTATGATGGTTGGCAAACGATTTTCTTTTCTTTCTTTCTTTCTTTCTTTTTTTTTGAGATGGACTCTCATTATGTTACCTTTGGTAGAGTGCTGTGGCATCACAGCTCACAGCCACCTCCAACTGCTGGGCTCAAGTGATTCTCTTGCCTATGCCTCCCAAGTAGCCTGTAGTCCCAGCTATTTCGGCTGTAGTTGTTATTGTTGTTTGGCAGACCCAGTCCAGTCTTGAAACAGCCAGTTTTGGTGTATGTGGCTGGCGCCCTACTCACTGAGCAAGGGCGCCAAGCCCAGCAAATGATTTTCTATTTACATCATTCCTTCTACATTGATTGGTTGGCATTATAATACTAATGAACAGCATTGCTTTCTCCCCACTTATTTGTCAGTGTGAGGTCACAAATTCCTGTTCAATAGATATATCACTGGAAATACTTATTTTCATACTCAAATGGTGTAAGTTGGCCAAATGGAGAACCTTTGAGCTGGGTGCTGTGTCCATTTAACACATGCCTACCAGTCTTTGAGCACCTTCTGAATTTCTGGCGCAAGATGTTCCAGGCATGTTTTGTAGTTTTCAAGTGCTCCGTTCCTTTCAGTAGAGCATGGTATTAGAAACCAAAATCCATGGCTCCACATCTATAGCACAGTGGTTAGGGCACCAGCTATATACACCAACGCTGGCAGGTTCAAGCCCCAGGCCTGGTTCTCCTAAAACAATGACAACTGCAACAAAAAGTAGACAGGTGTTGTGGTAGATGCTTGTAGTCCCAGCTACTTGGGAGGCTGAGGCAAGAGACTCGCTTAAGCCCAAGAGTTTGAGGTTGCTGTGAGCTGTGATGCCACAACACTCCACTGAGGGCAACATAGTCAAAAACAAAACAACAAAACCCCCCAAATCTGTGTTCAGTGTGCTCATAACTACTGGGGTATCATTGTATGGAGATCCTCTCTGAGGGCAGAACTGGGAAATAGATTTCCTAGTATATATCTTATATTTACTATGTATATCCATATAAAGTATATAGGGAGATGTGCACACATCCATATACAACTAATTTTATAGCTGTTTGTAATTTTAAAAGTGAATCTATAAAAAAATGAATTCGTAACAATACTGACATTTCCATTCTAATGCCCAAAAGGGTTCCTTGTAGCCTTTTCTTTTCATGTTTGCATTTTCTCCAGTGGGGAGAGATATGGCCATTGATATTCTCAATATATTTACTTACTTGCTCCATGTAATGAGTTATCCAACCACACTGGTCTTCTGCCACCTGTGCCCCTCCTTTTAGCCCCTGTGTTCTTGCTCCATCATTATGTGTCACTGAAGGAAGATAAGAGAAATAGAAACAAAAAAGCTGGAAGGGAAGGAAAGAATAAAAGGGAAAAGAAAATAGAAAGTGAAGGGAAGATGGGAAGAATTTAATATTAAGATAATGAGATGAATTGCCTTCAGTAATCTGTTAATGTCAATAATGTTAAACTTACGGTAAGGCACTTGCTTAATTACCACGTCTATGCTTCTTCAGCAGCAATTCTATGCAATTGTTGTAAAGTCACACATTTCAATACAAATTCATACTCCAAGTAAAAATGTCGAGTTTTATGACAATGTTAGGCAGGTAGCTGGTAATGGCAAACTAGGGAGATTTAAAATTGGGATTCCTGGAGTCAGGCAGACACATGCCTCAATTCTGCTGCCTTTTCTGCTATGTGTGTGGCTGAAGGCTCATTACTCATCTTTAAGTAATTACTCACAGCTGTGTGTCCAATTCCTCAAATGTAAAATGTGTTTAATATTTACTTTACAGGATTGCTAGTGATACTTATTGGACATGTTTGGGACTTTGGTTATTTATTAGTTTGTTATTATTATAGTTAGCACTTGAAAACTATAGTGTTCTGCTATATTTCTCCTCTTATCCATTTTATTGCTATATGGAACATCAGCACTACTATAATATCCTCGCAGTACAGTAAAGACACACACACACACACACACCCCCACCCAAAAATGAGGCAGGAATCATTTGCACACTGTGTCTTCAATAAACTGCATCTATTGATTGGAATAACATTTTTTCCAGACTGAAATTCTGTACCAATTCTATCATTGGTTTTCTTGAATAAAGGTACAGCAAGTGAAACTATTTTCATAGGTAGTATAATTTTAGTGCCTTCATTTGAAAACAAAACAATGAGAATTCTAATTCTATGGACATCTATTTTGTCCTCCCCTTCTTGTGGGAAATTTTCTCTCCCTACTTCAACAAGGTAGTGTCCATTGCTCTTACACGGCAGTGCCAATATTCCTACATGAACACAGCAGTTACAAGAATATGACGTGTTTGTACAGATCCGAGATCTTCAGCACAATCTTTTGGTTCAGGGATGAGCAACTAGCTAAACCGAATAACTGTTCTTTCTGGGAAATTTTTAACTTGGAACTTCATCATCCTTAGCCTTGTTTCATGGTAAAGCTGAAGATGCGACATTGAGAGCTATTGGTGGCCTGTTTCCAGGCAGATGGAGGAAGTTTGTCCAAAAGCATGAAGCCAATGTGAGGAGAGAAGCAGAGCTGAGGGAGTCCTAGCAGTTCCTGAGGCCCAGCAGACTCCTCCTCTTCCTGCAGTTTGTTCACATCAACAGTACATTTCTCCACCTAACTGTTGAGTTCTTGTCATTGGCAAGCACGTGGTGGATTGACTTACAAATTCAAAGAGCTGCAGTGAGGCCCAGAGCCTGATATACAGTAAGGATGAAACAAATGTTGTTTTATTACTTCTGTTCCACACCCAAAATCTGGATGAAAAAAGGCTCGGGTAATCCTAGAAGGGTATTACCACGTAGAAGGGAGAATTGGTTAAAAGGTTAATTTTCCTGTGAGCATCATATGAGAAGATATCTAAAGAAGGATCCCTGGTTGGTGCAGTGGCTCAAGATTATAATCCCAGCACTTTAGAAGGCTAAGGAGGGAAGGGAGAGGATCGCTTGAGGCCAGGAGTTTAAGATCAGCCTGAGCAACATAGTGAGACCCACATCAAAATGAAAAAAAAAAAAATAGCTGGGCAGATGCGGTGGTGCAGCCTACAACCCTATCTACTCTGGAGGCTGAGGTGGGAGAATCCCCCAGGAGTTTGAGTGTGCAGGGAGCTACCACACCACTGCACTCCAGCCTGGGCAACCCAATGAGATCTTGTCTCAAAACAGGAAAAAAAAATATCCCCCAAACCAAAACTGATTCAGGACACATGGCACCCCAGCCAACTTGGTGGAGCTGGGGGTAAGGGTGACTGCTGCCTCTGCCTTGGCGGTGTTGGTGCGGTGGCAGAGGAACCAGCGGGCTAGAGGCCCCCCCCATCCCCTCCCCCACGCTCCGGTAGCTGGAGGGGCCAGACAACTGCTGGGGAGACACCAGCACCTTAGGTTTCCCTCCCCTTGCACGTCTGTCTGAATAGGGAACCCCCATTTCCTAGGCATGGTCAATTTCATGCAAATTTCCTAGGCCGGGAAAGAAATTGTAGCCATTCATTCATGACCTAGACACAGTCCCAGACAGGTTCCAGACAGGCTGTCCCAGACATGCTAAATGTAACGACAGAGGGTCCCAGACATGGTAAATGTAACTACCCAGCCCACTAAATGTAACTACAAAAGGCCCCCTGCGACTATATATACCCCTAGACAAAGCGCTGGGAGTTAGACAGAGCTTTTCTCTCCGGACTTGGCAGCTTTGGTATTTTTGTATTCTTTTCTGTAAATAAATCCTATCTTACCACTGATCTGTGGTCAGTGGATTCATTCTTCCAATCAGTGAGACCAAGAACCTACTGAAGACAAAATTCCTGTATGAAAAAGAGGGAGCTACCTTTACTACAGGTACACAAGCAACATCCCTAATTCTAACCTGGCTGTGGGCCTGGAGGTTCACATACTTGCCCTTAAATACTTCTTGTCTTTCCTTTAGCAAATCTCAGTCTTTCTTTCAGATTCTTTCTGCTATACATCTGATGGGTCTGATGGTCCAGATCTGTGCCTGTGCCCCTAGTCTCAGCCTGGCTGAGAAATGCTCTATCACAGCCTTACCGAGTGTGATCTCTTGTTGCGGTTGAGTGGAATGGGTTGGGGGTTGGGCAAAGAGCTACCTTCAAATTTAGTTTCCAAGGAGGTATAACAAACCTATGTGTTTAAAGAACAACTTAAATATCTGTTCAAGTCAGCCCCTAAACTCAGTGGGTCTCCGCTATTGGGCAAAGGCTCTTCTCTTTTTGAAGGACTCAATTTCATTATTTTTATTATAAGCCTTATTGTGATGAGGCTTGGGGGAGAGGTCTTCCCAATTCTTCCATTGAGATGGGAGAGGTTGCTACTAGCATTCTTAAATCTACTTGTGCTGGCTCAGCGCCTGTAGCTCAGGCACCAGCCACATACACCTAAGGTGGGTTCGAAGCCAGCCTGGGCCCGCCAAACAACAATGACGGCTACAACCAAAAAATAGCTGGGCGTTGTGGTGGGCGCCTGTGGTCCCAACTACTTGGGAGGCTGAGGCAGGAGACTCACTTGAGCCCAGGAGTTGGAGGTTGCTGTGAGCTGTGATGCCACAGCACTCTACCCAGGGGGACAGCTTGAGGCTCTGTCTCAAAAAAAAAAAAACTACTTGTCTAAGTCATCTGCATATTGTTTAAACATTTTTTTTTGAGGTTGTAAAGAGCTTTTCTAATTAGGCAATTCTACTGTGGTGGCTCTTCTATATCTGCATCCTCTAAGTATCCCTTCATTCAGAGAAAAAGCCAAAGATGATAGTGAGGAAAGGTGGCGCAGTGAGGGCAGAACTCAGCCTTTCATCATTCTTGCCTCCGCACTTCAGCTCTGGCCAGGTCGACTTGCCCTGCCGGCATCTGCCCCAGTTTCCCTTGGAGACAGATTATGCTTCAACCTTCAGGTAGTCCTTCCAACCAAATGCAGAAGTATCCTTAAGAAGAACTGTGGTAGAGTCAGTGTTTGCCTTTTTCCTTTCACTGATCTTTTACTATTTCCTAAAAACGTGCATCACAACTACCCTGGTGCTGAATAAAAATGCATATTTCGGGTCTCTCTCTAGACAAGCGGTAGTAGAAGCGCGGGGGGACGCGCAAACTTGTACTTTTACAAGCGTCTCCAGCCACAGCTAAGCACCCTAAGGACCCGGTCTTTGTAGCTTATCGCCCGGGTGGCAGCCAGGCACGGCGCTCTATGCCCGCGGCTCTGCGCCTTCTTTGTTCTCTCGATGCTGCGATCAAAGCTCAGATGCTGCTTAATCTCAGTCCCAATCTCCAGCAGACTTCATGCTTTGCCCGACTTGGCCCAGCACCCGCGGGGACCAGCAGCCCCGCCCGGTACAGGACCTTTCCCTTTCAGTCCGCAGGCTAACGCGCGCGCCGCCGGAAGTGACGCCACATGTCGTTGGAGCGCTCCCGCCCCTTCCGCCTCGGCGCCCCGCCCAGGCCTCGCCCCTCGGCGCTCCCTGCCCCTCCCCCTCCCCTGTCGCTCGCTTTCTGTCAGCCTCTCTCCCTCTCCCTCTCCCCCTCTCTCCTTCCTCTCTCGCACCTGAGCACACGCACCTGCCCGGGCCCGGCTCCCTCTTCCTTCTCCCCTCCTCCCCCTCCCTTTTTCCCCGCCCGGCCGGAAGGCTCGGGCCCCGGCCGCGGGAGCCTCGTGGCTGCGTCACCGCCGCCCCCCCAGACAAGATGGACACCGCCGAGGAAGGTAAGTCGGCAGCGCCCGCGCCCTGGCCCTGGGCCCCGCGTTCGCTCCCCGACCCGCGCGGGTCTGCGGCGCTCCAGGCCGGCGGCAGAATCGCGGTGGGGCGGGTGCCCGGGCTGTTTGTCCGCGGGCCGGTGCGAGGGGCGGCCGGGCCGCTCGGCGGGGAGCAGAAGGTGACCCCCCGCGCGTCTCCTGCCGTTTCCCGCTCGCGCCGACGGGGGGGCGGGGACCCTTCCCAGGCCCAGCGTGTCCCGGCCGCGGGTTGCCCGGAGTTCAGAGCCGGGGTGCCTTCCCCCCGCTGCGGCCGTCGCGCCTTTCCCGGGAGGAAGGGGCCGCTGTCGTTGCTGTTTGAAGTACGGGGGCGTTTTCCACACCCTTCCCCCACTCGGTTTTGTCTTTCTTTATGTCCTTTTGCCTACTGCTCTAAAGGCCCTAGCCCCTCGCCATAAAACTTCTTTGTTGACTTGGAAACTTCACGAAAAACACCCCGCCAGGTGACGGCCGGGTGGAGTGAACTGACCCGTATTTAAAAACCTTGCCCTCTGCCTGCCTGCCCCTAAAGCGTTTGTTTACTAAGCGGGGCGAGGAAGGCCTAAAGACGTTAATCGGAGGAGGGAGGCTCTTTTGTTTTGGTGGGTGTTTTTTGTTTGTTTTTAATCCTAGACACCAATAAGCAGGGTTTTTTTTTTTTTTTTTTGCGAGTGTGTTTTGGATGTTATTTTGAACAAACTGATCCTTGTAAAGCGAATACATCAGATATGAAGAGCCAAAAAAAAAAAACCCATTTATACTTTATGATTACTGAAATGCATTTTGGTCTCTGCTGAAGATTAGGGTTATAGTGATTTTATACAGGAAACTACTAAATTATTTTGCTTGATGTTCTGGTTAGTGGTGCAGATACTTTTACATTTTGGGTTTATTTATGTGGAGATAAGGGTCTTTCAACCTTATGGATTACATTTTGGCAATTTTAAAGACAAATGAATTTTTGAACTCTGTCGTGTAGTGCAATAATGAGTGATAAAAAGTTTAATATTATCTGTGTAACGAGTTGATAAAACTTGACTTAAGGAATTCTTTCCTTAATAAAAACCTTAACAATAATGATATGTGACACTTGACAGATTACAAAGCATACTCGCCTATTTTCCTATTTGATCTTCCTAACAAACCTGTGGATTAAATAGGTATTATCTTTTACAAATTTGGAAATTAGGCTTAGTTATTTTTGTTTATTTATTTACTTATTTTTGAGACAAGGTCATGCTTGGTCTGTTGCCCCCAGTAGAGTGCAGTGGCACTGTCATAGGTCACTGTACCCTCAAACTCTGTGGGCTCAAGTTGTGACTAAAGGTGTGTGCTACCTTACGTGGCTAAATTTTTTTTTAAGAGATGGAGTCTTGCTCTTGTTCAGGCTGGTTTTGAACTCTTGCCCTCAAGTAGTCCTTGGACCAGGTTCCCAAAGTGATTTATTACAGGTATGAGCCACCAGGCCCTGACCTTAGTTATTTTAATAGCTTGTCCAGGGTTCACACAGGTTGTAAGAGACAGATTTGAACCCAAGTATTCTGATTGCAAATAGTCTCCTTTTCATTATGCCAGACTTAATAAAATTCCCATTCTTTTGACCTGGGTACTTAGTATTTGCATATATTTGGAAATATACTGGTTCCAAATATGGAACCACAGTAGTTACTGGTAATTCAGGAATTGAAGAATCTTGATATATATGCCTGTGAAAGGAATATTTTCAGTGTACTTCATGTGCTTAAATTTTGCCCTTATTAAATTATGATTGGGAGAAGGTATAAATGATACTTACTGACTTAAACACTGTTCCCTATTAAAGTAACTAATGTTTACTGAGTAATTGATCTGTGGTATGTACTTTACTAAACATGTTATGTACATGTCATTTAATTTCCTCAGTATTTTTAGGTAGGCAGTATGCACATTTTACAGATGAGAAAACTTAAGGTTAGTATGGTTAAGTAACTTTTCCAAGGTCACATGGGTAGTAAATGGCAGAGGCAAGATCTAAACGTTTGCTGACAGACTCTGTACTTAAGTATATACCAAGTGTCCAATGTTGAAATTATTTTTGTTACTCATTCTTTTTTTTTTTTTTTTTGAGACAGAATCTCACTTTGTCACCCTCAGTAGAGTGCTATGGCATCAAAGCTCACAGCAACCTCAAACTCTGGGGCTCAAGGGATCATCTTACCTCAGCCTACTGAGTAGCTGGGACTATAGGTACCCACCACAATGCTTGGCAGGTTTTTTGAGACAGGGTCTCACTCTTGCTCAAGCTGGTCTCAAACTCCTGAGCTCAGACAATCCACCTGTCTCGGCCTCCCAGAGTGCTGAGATTACTGGTGTGAGCCACTGCACTGGCTTTTGTCACTCACTCATTCTAGGACAAATCATTTGTAATATTTGATGGAAACTTGGTTTTGCATATGTATGTTTTATGAAAGCATTTTTGAAAGTGAATTTTGCAAAATTCCAATTTAGAAATCGGAAATTTTCATGATTTAGATTTATTTTATTTTATTTATTTTATTGTTTTGAGACAGAGTCTCACTATGTCACCCTGGGTAGAGTGCCCTGGCGTCACAGCTCATAGCAACCTCCAACTTGCCTCAGCCTCCCAAGTAGCTGGAACTACAGCTGCCCGCCACATCACTTGGCTATTTTTTGTTGGAGTTGTCATTGCTGATTAGCTGGCCTGGGTGGGGAACCCGCCACCCTTGGTTTAACTTAAAATAATATACTTGAAGGAAAAGTAAGGGTAACAGAAGATTAAAACTGCTAAAGTGAAGATGTGAAGCAGCTTGTAAAAAACTGTTCTGTTTATGAATCAGTTATGGTTTATTTTGAGACAGAGTCTCATTTGCCCTTGGTAGAGTGCTGTGGCATTTTAGCTTATAACAACCTCAAACTCTTTGGGCTGAAGCAATCCTGTTGCCTCATTCTCCCAGGTAGCTGGGACTACATGCACCGCCACCACCACAACTGGGTCTTGCTCTTGCTCAAGCTAGTTTCGAACCCCTGAGCTCAAGCAGTCCACCTGCCTTGGCCTCCTAGAGTGCTAGGATTACAAGAGTGAGCCACCTTGTGGGGCCTATTTTGTAAATTTTTTTAAATTGCAACTTATGTTTTTATCTAATTATAAAAAAGTTCTTATAGACAATTTAGAAAATGTGGTTAAACAGAAAATCAAATTAAAAACCTTTTAATCTTATCACCCACTATTGAAAACACTTGATAATGTTGTGGTTTACTTTTCTCTTTATTAACAAAATTAAATTCTGAGCAAAGAGATTGTTACGAAAACACAGACTATGCAAATAGAGTGTAACTCTTCCTTCCCTGTGTAAGAACACAGTATACAATATGTATAACATACAAACTGTGTCAGTTGACTCTTTTTGTTATTGGTAGGATCAGTATTAGGCTATTCATTATCAGAATGTTTTGTATCTATAGTAAACAATTCTATGATTTTTGTCTTTTCATAGTAAATGTTTGCTATATTTTAAAGATCTCTGAAGGGGTTAGTGTGTTAAATTTTATTTTTGTAAAATCAGGCTTATAATCCATTTTCATAATGCAAATGGATGAATCCTTTTTTTATGGAATTTGTATGGGTGTAGATTTGTTATTTCAACTGCTTTCATCAGATCTTTAAGCTTTTTACATAAGGAGAAGAACTTAGATGTTCAGCCTCCTCACGTTTTATAGGTTCATAGTCTGATCCTACAATGCACTAAGATTCTGTTTTAGAAAAACATCTGTCCTTAAGATTAAGCACTTACGGGAAAAGCACAGCAATGTTGGAATAGGTGTTGCAAGTATTGATATGTGAAACTCTCATAAAGGTAATTATTAATATTTTGCCAGAGTAGAATGCTCACATATGTAAAATGCTCAGTGATATGTAAAGCTGACTTTTTTTTCCATTTTGGTAGATTACCACTTAAATTAGCAAAATAATACAAACTCTTACCAGTAGTTTTTTATGGGGTACCAAAGTAATTGTTATGGTTTATGGAACATATTCATTTGAAAGGTATAAAGCTGAAGTGTATTCCAGTTGATCACATTGTAATCCACTATGAAAAAAATTTGTAACTTAAATTAGGAAGAAATGAGATAAAAGGATGAGAAGTTTTCAGGATCAGCATCTAGTTACCTTCTTTTTAGAACCATATGGCTTTTCCTCTCTGTTTCCATATGTATCTGCTTCGTTCTTCTTGCCACAGATCAACTTTCTTTGCTTTAGCATGCTTGTGACAAAGCAAGCATGCATTTCTTTGACAGATGTTTATTGAGCACCTATTTATGCACACTTTGCTAGGCAAGGGAACAAAATAAAGGTCCTTCTCTCATAGAGCTTATGATCTAGTTGTTAGCTTGGTAGGAAAAAAAACTTCTAATGACTTATGGCATAACTAGATGTTTATAAATGCTGGAGGGAACAGTAAATTGAGAGGGAATAAAGAGAGCCCAGGTTATGAGAGCAAGGTTTGCAGTTTTAAATACAGCAGTAAAAATAAAGTGCTGAGGAGTTAGGCATGCAAGTGGATCAGTGGGCAGAGCATTCCAGGCAGAGGGAACATAGAAGTCTCTGAGATAGGAGGATACCTCGAGTATTCAAGTAATAACCAGGAGAGCAAGGTAGCTGCAATGGAGTAAATAAGTTAGGGAAAGAGTAAGTATATAATAGGAGGTCACAGAGATCATGGGGTCAGCAGGAAATGAGCATGTCAGATTTCCATTGACTTTTACTTATTGAGATAGGGAGCTAGGGGAGGGTTTTGAACAGAGGTGAGACATAAATTTTTTTCACCCTTCCTTGAACTCTTCCTGTGGACCAGAGGGTTCTAGATCTTTGAGTTCATCCAACTTTGGATTGAAAATACTCAGGGAAAATAACCCCAAATAGTTGTGTCTATACTAAACCATGTACAGACTTTTTTTCATTATCATTTCCTAAACAATATAGTATAACAATTATTTGCATAGCATTTACATTGTACTAAGTATTATAAATCACCTAGCTATGATGTAAAATAAACTTGACCTTTGAGTGGCATGGATTTGAACTACCTGGGTCTAGTTATCCATGGATTTTTTTCTATATATATAGGAAAAATTTTTGGAGATTTGTGACAATTTGAAAAAAAATTTGGGTATGACCTGCACCCAGGAATATGAGAAAAAATTAAGAAAAAGGTAATTATCATGAATGCATAAAATTAATGTAGATACTAATTAATTTTATCATTTACTACCGTAATATATACAAAACTGTTCTAAAAAGTTAAAATTCATCAAAACTCACAAATACAGAGGCCATACGTGGCACTAAACATAAAGATGCAGTTAACATAAGATTAACAGTACTATGTACATACTGTACTACTGTAATAATTTTGTAGCCACCTCCTATTGCTATTGTGGTGAGGTGAGCTAAAGTGTCAAGAGTATTCCCTTAAAACACCTTGTGGCACAATCATCTCTGCATGAGCAATTCATCTCACCAATTGCATATTGCAGTAAAAAGTGATCTCTTGTGTATTTTTCATTGTGTCTAGTCAAAACCATAAACCTTGAATAATACCAGGGGACTCATTCAGAGTGCCATTAATGATGCTGAAAGTGCTTTCAAGAAGCAGAAAAGTCATGACATTACAAGAAATAAGTTGAATTACTTAATAGGTGTTATAGACTGAAGTTTGCAGCTTTGGTTGCCCACCACTTAAATCAGACAGATAATTAATCTTTTAAACAGACATAAAATTATGGTATCAATAAACATAGTGCAGTACTGATGTTAATAACTCTTTTCTTTAGCTTTATTGTAAGAACACAGTATATATGTATAACATACAAAATGTGTCAGTTGACTCTTTGTTATTGTAGGGTCAGTATTAGGTTATTCATTATTAGGTAAGTTTGTGGGAGTCTAAAGTTACATATGGATTTTGGATTGTGTGACAGGTTGCTGTCCTTAAACCCCTAAGTTCTTCAAAGGATACCTGTATGTAGGAGGATTTGTATAGGTTATATGCAAATATGGTGCCATTTTATATAAGAGACTTGAGCAACTCTTAAGTTTTGGTATCTGGGGATCCTGAAGTCAGTGCCCCACAGGTACTGAAGGACACCTCTTTGTACCTCATTGACTCTTAAATCTAAATTTCTCGGACCTAGTGTAATTGAGTCATTTTGGGTTAAGTGTCTGCCCTTAAATCAGGTAGCTGTATAGTGGTGAGAACAAGTAATATAAGAAAAAAGTACTGAGTGGCTATGTCTCTTCTTGAGCTGGGCAAACATTCCAGAAGAGATCTGAATACTTCTTTTTTTTTTTTT
>CAUYQV010172509.1:0-11590 GCA_963574575.1 Galagoides demidoff | reverse complement strand
GTGGCTGGCGCCTTAGCCGATTGAGCCACAGGCACCCACCCAGGGGAAGAGAACTTTAAAGTGAGGGTCAAAATATGTACAAAAGTGGAAATAACTAGTTCTTCTAGTGAAGCACAAGGGATTTCATGTAGCTCTTGAGAGGATTTGTATGTTTGTGTGATTTGAATGGAGCTAGGGACAAAGTAAATGTGCAAAAATAGGTTTGGGGATGTCTGTTCAACCCAGATGTATAAGTGTCTTAAAAAACTCATGCATCCCATAATGGGCAATCTTTGAACTAAGCCTTAGACACCTAGTATTTCAAAGTAGTTGTGTAAGTTATGCAGCCCTTCTTTGATTAATATTAACCTGTGCTCCTTTCATTCTGTTTTCATCAAATATTCTTAATTCTTGGTTTCACTCTCTCTTATTTTTAACGTGTAGCTTCTATTTTATTTTTGACTTTAATCTGTTTAAAAAATTTATTTTTGGATATACGGTTGTTTGTATCCATGGCTTCACATTCACAGATTCAACGAATGTTGGATCAAAAAATCTTTGAGAAATAAAATAAAAATACAATGATAAAAAGAATGTAAACAAAAATATAGTATAACAACTATATACATGGCATTTACCTTGCATTAATTATCTAGAGATGACTTACTGCACTATTTTATATACTGAACTTGAGCATCTCTGGATCTGAGCACCCATGGGAGTCCTGAAACCATTGCCTGGGGGATCCCGAGAGAGGCTTGTACTATTCTGGAATCCTGTTTTCAGAATCTCTTGATGCTGCTTTTAACTGTACATGTAAGCTTACAGTTAAGACTCATTGATGTTAAGCTTCCATTTTTTTTTTTTTTGCACAAAATCTGACCAAGATACTGATGTTTACGAGAACCACACATAAATATTTAAAATCATTGCTATGATTCCATCACATGGATGCCAGCAGCACATTAAGCTATTCTAACTGAGTGTGAAATTGCATTTCCAATTTTACCTACAGGACAGATGCTGATTTAGATAAGTGTTCTTATTTTTCTATGTGTGGTTTATCTCCAATTTTCAAAATCACATTATGAATAACTTACGAGTTTTCTCAAATAAAATAAAGATCAAAAATCCTCAAATAATATTATACATGGTTTCAGTGTCAAAGATAGTATCTAAAGAACTTATTCAGTATATTTTATATGATTAATCACAATAACTCTCTAGCATTTTTAATACTCCACAAAATAAAGTATACATTATTTGCTTACTTAAAAGCTGAGTTTCATTAAGTAATCATGATGGTTTCAAATTAAGAAGCACCTACAGGAATCAATAAATATAAATTTTGACAATATGTCTTAATCATGTAAAATAAAAAATTCATATTAAAGTATTTTAAAAGATAAAGCTTTTTCAATACTTATGTAATAATCTTTGTCAATGAATTCATTACCTTCACTGCTATTCTGAGGAGCCTGTCTTGTTTCAAGATCTGAAGTCCTGGGTGAAATTAGTGTAATAGAGTATTCTACATTATGTGAAAGCCTAATAAATAGTAATTGATTGATGAGTTGTCAAAGCAGTTCCCCCCATAGTGATTTATATGCTAAAATAGTCAATAGAAAAAATACTGTGCTACATTATACCCAGGCAAAAAAAAAATCAAATTCAATGAATTTAAAAGCAATCATTTTATTTTATCAGAATTGAGTCAAATTGATTAATATATGTACCTATCTTCATCTGGTTATTACAATGCTGGATCACTTTACTACTAAGAGCAGACAGGGTTAAATTTTGCACATTTTAAGAATTTATAAATAACAAAATTTTCTACAGAGGTCACATGGAGGGAAACATTTAAAAATCATCACAAAGTGTTATAGATAATTGGTTAGTACTACCATATTTTTATCAGGATTTTTAAATGCTGAATTGCCATATTACAATATTTTACATCAGGAGACTTTTAAAGCTAGAGACTTTATTAAAAGTTTTACTGTGGTCAGAACAGTGCAGTGAATGGAGGTAGCCTTTGGAGCCATGTGCCTATGTTTGAATCCTGGCTCTGTCACTTTCTAACTGTGTGACCTTGAGTAAAGTACTTAACCTTTCTGGGCTTCAGTTTCATTATAAAAAAAAAAATAGCTACAATAATCACATATACTGTTGTTCTGAAAATTGAGTTAATGTCTGTAAAGCACCTAGAACAATCATTGGAACATAGCGCTATAGCAATGTTTTCCCTAAAATAAATAACTGAATAAATTATTAGTGAAAAAGGTCCTCACAACACAAGCAACGAAACATATGTCAAAAACATCGTATCTCCAAGAAATAATCTATGTTAACATTTTATGAATATTATGTCAATATTGTGTCTTTGAAAATATATATAAAAAGAATAATGGATCAATGCCTAGAAGGAAAAATAATTTTGTAAGGCTTATTAATTTACATGTTTTTTAAAACTTAAAAAGCATTAGATTTGATTTAATTTGAATTTAACCAAGGAAAAGAAGCTATAATGTAATCAAAAGAATTGGCTAATGTCATGAAAATGTTTCTTCAACAGGAATTAATATTTTATGAAGAACTCTGCATTTAAGAAAAAAAGATTATAGAAATCATTAAGATTTTAGAATCTACTTTTCTTAACCTCTTGTTTTAAACTCTGAGTATGGAAAGAGGAAGTGATGGGCTTTTAGTTTTTAGGGGATTTCTTTATTTATTTAGAATTTCTGGTTTTCTCCTTTGTTCTGTCTCTACAGATTGGAAGGTATTCTTGAAAACCTCAGATTTTTGTTAAATGTTGCCTTTAGTTAAACAATGCCTTTAGCATTGTTATGCTTCTGAAACATAACATGGCTTAGTTTTATTATTTTTTACTATATCTACATTATAAACTTTTGTCATAAGATTTCTTTCATTTTCTTGTTTAATTATTAAACATTTTTAAAAAATTATTGTGTTTCAGTGAAGGAAATTTTTGTAATCTTAATTTATTTTTCCATTCTTTAGTCCTATTTTATTTATTTTTAACTTCACTTTTTCTCATGTCCTTTTTCTTAAATTGGTACTACTATCACATAGCCTGCAATCTGACCTGTTTGAAATAAATAGTGTAACTGAACTTTGTAAATTCTGAATTTGAGGATTTATGGTGATCCAATGGTACTACTTTTAGGCCACATATACAAACGACCTTGAATTAAGCCCTTATTCATGATTATCATTTCAATAATCTGTTACAATGCCACCTTATCTTAGGAGTGTTGGGCCACTGAATTGTCCTTGTCAGATCTTTTTCAGGAAGGCAGATTGTACCATCGCCACATGTGTCACAATATACTAAGTACTGCATCAACTTCAATGATTTTAAACACATACAGGGATAATTCTGAGGGGAAAATCTAGACTTTGTTTAGATGCTTTAGTGCTTAGACTTGCAGGTAAGTGACAGACAGTGTGTTATAATGGAGAAACCAAAGGATTTTGTTGTTGTTGTGAATTATACCCAGATTTGAATCCTGGATCTATTATCTACACAATCCTTTGTACATTATTTAATCTCTATTTTTTAGTATATCATAAACAACATACCCATAGCTGGATTAAGTAAGGTTGATTAAATATGTATAGTATCTAAAACATTTCAGGTGCCCAATAAACATTATCTTTGTCACAGTTTCTTTATTGGCAAGTCTTTTGTAAAGATTGTTGGTGATTGCCTATCAATTCTACTATAATATTCTACAGAATATATGAGTTGATTTCTTTCTTTCTGGTTTGGAATAGATGAGAACATGTTTGGTTTGGTCTATTCTTCTGTCTTATCACTTGGCAGTCACAGATATCCTTAGGACCAATGTTGGTGATATGATTTTCATACACTTTCCACATGGGTTCTTGGTCTTAAAGATGTTGTTAAGAATTCCAGTTATTCAGGAAGCTAAGATGGGAGGTTGGCTTGAGCCTAGGAGTTCCAGGCTGAAGTGATCTATGTTCACACAACTGCATTCCAGCTTGGGTGACACAGTAAGACCCCTGTCTCTAAAGAAAATTCAGAAATAACAATAAATTTTAAAAAATAATAAAAAGAGCATACTAGTTAAGTGCTCATATTCTAGAGCTAGTGTTTTGGCTCTAGTTCGGGCCCTGTCCCCTCCCTACTTTGGTCAAGTTACTCCTGAGTTCTGCCCCTCACATTGTGTGCCCTGCAATGAGGATGGCAGCACTTCCTAACGTGTGGTTTTGAAGGGTATTACATGAGCTAATTCATGTGAAGGGCTTAGAATAATACTGGCATAAGAAAAAATTCAATAAATATTACTGTCTTTTACTAACTCTACGTGTAGAAAAAGCAGGCTGTGTTAAAGTTTTGATATTTGTGTGACTTAATTAAACAAGTGAATAAACAAAAGCACCAATACTAATAAAGCTTAGTTTAATGTTTATTTCTTAAGATGTTCTTGCCTATATCCATTTCTGTGGGTGGAATTAACTGTTCTCTTCTTTGTTGCCCCATTTAACATAGCATAGATCACTAAGGTAGTGCGTTTTACATTTTGTTACGCTTTTAAAATTATCTGCTATCTCCTCCTATATGATTGCATATCCCAGAGAGTAAATATTGTATTGACTCACCTGTGGATATTCAGTATTTGACAGAGCCTAGGTCAATACGATACAATAGGTACTGAACAAGGGTTGTTCAGTGGTTAGGAATGAAAACTGTGGAGGCAGAAAACCTTGATTTAAATATTGGTTTGAGTCCCTTCTCACCATATATCTGTAGCTTAAATACTTAATTGCTCTGTGCCTCAATTTCCCCTTTGGTAAAATAAGGATAATTATGTACTGGCATTGCAGGGTTGTTACAGAAAAAAAATGAATCCATATACATACAGTGAATAGAACAGGTCTTTCCCTATGATGAGAGTTTAATAAATATTACTTTTTAAAACAATGCTCTATTAGAAAATTGAATCAATAAATGAAAAGATAATAGCAAGCACTGGCATGTTCTCACACAAAAATACTCAAAGTTTCAAGTCCTAGCTCTTATAGGACTAGTATAGAGACTAAATTTGCCTATAATAAAACAAATAAAGTCTCATATTTAAAAGATTTTCTTTGTCTTTCTTTTATTTTCCCCTCTCTGGAAAGAGGTAACTTTCTGTTACTTAAAAATTACATGACAAAACCAAATTAGGTAAATTTCCTGGTATACCCTTGTCTCTGTTTTCTGAGTGCTTTACTCAGAATCTTAAGGCTTTAGTCTGAAGCGTTCGACTCTCCTGATATCATGACTTGAACATTTTCCTGTAGACATTAGTTTTTTCAATTCCATTCTTTACTGACTTCACAGATTGGGCCTTACCCAATGAAGAGACCCACTGGCTGTTTCAGTTTGCTGAGCTTTAATTTCATGGTCCACTAGGAAGAAGATTCTTTGATGTTATTCTAGTAGCCATTGGAACAGGGTGAAGCAGGGTGAACAGAGCAATAGAGGAGATTTATGTTGACTTGTAATTTCTAATAGCTGACTGATTGTAGCAAACAATAACAGACAATTCCTTAGAGGCGTTATTTTAATCAAAAAAGCAAAGAGTATTATCTTCTGTTTTTTTCTCTTTGATTTTATTTAATATACATTATTTCTCTAAGTATCACTGAATCAGCATTGAGAATATTGCAATTTTAAAAGTAATTCATATTGCAATTTTTTTATATATCTCTATATATAAACTGCCAAGGAGGTGAATCATCTTGAAGACAGGAATGATACTATTTATTTCACTACCCATAGCATCTAGCGTAGTATCAGACATAAAACAGGCACACTAGTAAATTCTTATTAATTGAATGAATGTAAGTTTTCTGTAATTGAATACATTTCTAGTTACCTGCCATTTATCAAACATTTGCCATATTTCAAGCCAAGTGATAAATCTTCCTACGAATTCCTGGGACACAAAGTCTTATATGAAAATAGTGATAGAACCCATGACTTCTTAAGTTCTTTTTATGATATAAAACAACTATTTATGTGTAAAAAAGCCAGGCTGCGTTAAAGCTTTCATATTTGTGTGACTTAAACAAGCGAATAAATAAAAACTATGAAATATTCAATATACCAAAGTGGTGAGACTTGGCCCTGTGTATGTATGTGTGCATATGTAGGCCTGTATATACATTCACATTAGGGGAGTAGATTTTGGTAAGTAATTAATTTCAATTGAACCAGAGAGAGAATCCAGTTCTCAAATAATGAATGATGATGGATATATGGAAATAAAGTTAACAAAGATCCTAAGTTCTAGGCAGAATACTCAATATTGCATGAAAAGGATAGATCCAGCATGAATTCTTCAGTAGTGCATAATTCTAATCCCTGTGTGTAGCCAATACTGTTTAACCTTTGTTTGCTCCTAATTACTGAAGTTATGCTGCCTCTGGTTTATTGACGTTCATAGCTTTGTGCTGACTTAAAATAGAGGTCTTTCTGCTCCTGCATACTATTATTTAAAGTATTTAGTAAGCTTTTACATGTGCTTGGCTGGGATTTCTGCTTGAGCTTACATTTCTAAAGCATAGTCATAAGCAATTACCAGTCCCTAAATGACCGTCTCATGAATTTATGACCATGCTCACAGCTCAGTGAGCTAGAAGAATTTCCAGGAGGACTAGAAGCTGATTGTAAGACCAGCTTTGAGGATTCTTATGGTTTCTCATGCATTCCTGAGTAAAACAGATGGCTTAAAGCTCTCACATAATACAACCATGCTTCATGCCTTTGGAGAGGTTGTAACCTACTATAATTACTGTTAGCAAACTATACATCAACTTCAGATTTAACAAACAAACAGGCAACTACAGAAATACAGCATTAAGAGTTATAGCCCAAGTATTTTCTCACTAAAACTAAATTTCATTGGGGGTGCCTGGGGGTGTAGATTTAGTGGTCACAGGTAACCTAACTCTTGACCAAAGAAACTATACTGAGCCAGAGCTCTCTAATTTTCTTTTCTGTTGCTATGGTTTTGACCAAAGCCAAGCTGAAGCCCCAGCATGCACTGTAGCCCTCTGTGATCAGGGTGTTCTTGTCACATCACTGACCACTCTGGTCTCACACTTTAGGTTCCCAGTAACAATGTGCATAGGTTTCCCTAAGTTCTGTCCTTCTCTTGCTTTAATATTGGTGATCATGCTGTTGTCTCTTCTGGGAATATTCTTTTTTTCCCATTCCTTAAAATTCAGCTCCATTTGTCATCTTCTGAAGGAGACTCCCATGATCATAAAGATTGGGTAACCCTTCTTTAACCCAATAGTTGGTTTTCACTATCATTGCTGTGCTTGTCACATTTTTAAATTTCAAAATATTAATAAGAGTGTACAAGTATTTTTGTTACATGGATATCTTGTATAATGCTTAAGTCAGTGTTTTTGGTGTGCCTGTCACTGGAATTGTACAGTTTTCATTATATCCAACAGGTGAATTTTTATCACAAGTCCATTACCCACCCTCTTCCCTTCTTGGCTTCTTGTGTTCTTTACAGCACACTGTGCTCTGGTGTACTCATCTATTAGCATACAGTGTTTGACTTCAGTCCTGTGAGACTTCACTTAGGTCACCAGTTCTATCTAAGTTGCTGCAGAAGACCTGATTTCATTCTTTGTTATGACTGACTAGTACTCCATGGTATGTATTCACATATAAACTACATTTCCTTTATATATTCATGAATTAGAGGCCACTTTGGTTGATTCCACAGCTTTCTAATTATGAATTTTCCTGCAATAAATATTTGAGTGTAAGTGTCTTTTGATTAAAATGAATTCATTTCCTTCGGGTATATATCTAGCAGGGATGTTGCTGGATAAAAAGGAAGGTCTGCATTTATTTTTTTGGTGGAATCTCCATATGGTTTTCCATAAACTACTCTTTATGTGTTTTTTCCTTTACTAGGCCTGAGTCTGTATCTTTCTAACTGTCAATGCCTAAAACAATCTTATCTTTAGGCACAATCTAGGGGTTTACTAATTGTTTTATTAAGCTAGTAACTTTAGACAGTCCAAGTGCAAAAGAAATGCCAAAACAAATGTTCAAGGAAGCATTTCAGGGGGACCTAAATAAAGAAAAGAAGCTTTATGCTACATTTCAGCCAATCGTATCCTAAAGATCAATAAGAGAAATAGCAGGGTATGATGCTTATATATCAGAACAAAGTCTTTAAAGTTTGTAAGTTCCTCAGGAGGAACAGTAAAGAGGAAATAAGCCACAAGAGTAGGTTAAGACACCAACATTTAATCTGAGAAATGAGAACCAAGTCTTAAAGACACTAGGACATTATTTGTGCACAACAATTGTGAAATTCAAACTCTTGAACAAAATCTAAGGTGAGAAATCTGTTAGTAATTAGCAGGGAAACATGGACATCAACATAACAAACTGATGCCTGGGGAGTCCAGTGCATTTTTTATAGATAGGTAAGTTTAAGGGACCAGTGTCCTGATCCTAAACTTTCTTTTAGATTCAAATTTGTATTAATTCTTTTTTTAAAAATTTTTTTATTAAATGATACCTGTGTACATTAATGCAAACATGGGGTACAGTGTGGTGTTTGCATATACAATTTGAAATATTTTCATTAAACTAGTTAACATAGCCTTTATGTCACTTTCTTAGTTATTGTGTTAAGATGTTTATATTCTACTTTTAGAAAGATTTACTTGTACCCTTGTAAGATAAGCCATACAGGTGATCCCTCCAATCACCCTCCCTCCACCTATCCACCCCCTCCCCATATTCTTAGGCTATAATTAGGTTATAGATTTCATATGAAAGCTATAAATTGGTCTCATAATAGGGCTGTGTACATTGGATACTTTTTCCTCCATTCTTGAGATACTTTGCTAAGAAGAACATTTTCTAGCTCCATCCATGTAAACATGAAGGAGGTAAAGTCTCCATCTTTCTTTAGGGCTGCATAGTATTCCATGGTGTACATATACTATGGTTTACTGATCCATTTGTGGATCGATGGGCACTTGGGCTTCTTTCATGCCCTGGCAATTATTAATTGGACTGCAATAAACATTCTGATACAAATATCTTTGTTGTAATGTGGGTTTTAGTCTTCTGGATATATACCCAATAAAGGAATAGTTCTCTAAGTGTTCTCCAGATGTTTTTCCAAAAGGGATGTATTAGTTTGCATTCCCACCAGCAGTGTAGAAGTGTTCCCTTTTCTCCACATCCATGCCAGCATCTCTGGTTTGGGGATTTTGTGATATGGGCTAATCTTAACTGGAGTTAGGTGATATCTCAAGGTAGTTTTGATTTGAATGTCTCTGATGATTAAGGATGGTGAACATTTTTACATGTATCTGTAGGCCATGCACCTGTCTTCTTCAAAGAAGTTTCTTTTCAAGTGCCTTGCCCACCCTGAGATGGGATCACTTGTTCTTCTCTTGCTAATATGTTTGAGTTCTCTATGGATTCTGGTTACTAAACCTTTGTCAGAGACATAACCTGCAAATATCTTCTCCCATTCTGAAGGCTGTCTACTTGCTTTACATACTGCGTTCTTGGCTGTGCAGAAGCTTTTTAGTTTGATGAGGTCCCAGTAGTGTATTTTTGATGTTGCTTCAATTGCCTGGGGGGACTTCCTCATAAATTTTTTGCCCAGGTCGATTTTTTCAAGTGTTTTCCCTACATTTTCTTCTAGCATTTTTATGGTTTCATGTCTTAAGTTTAAATCTTTAATCCAGTGAGAGTCTATCTTAGTTAATGGTGAAAGGTGTGGGTCCAGTTTCAGTCTTCTGCAGGTTGCCAGCCAGTTAGCCTAGCACCAATTGTTAAATAAGGAATCTTTTCCCTACTCAATGTTTTTAATTGACTTGTCAAAGATCAAGTAACAGTAAGTAGCTGGATTTATCTCTTGGCTCTCTATTCTGTTCCATACATCTACCTCTCTGTTTTTGTGCCAGGACCATGCTGTTTTGATCACTATCAATTTATAGTATAATCTGAGGTCTGATAGCATGATTCCTCCTGCTTTGTTTTTATTCCTGAGTAATGTCTTGGCTATTCGAGGTTTTTTCTGATTCCACACAAAATGAAGTATTATTTTTTCAAAATCTTGAAAGTATGACAGTGGACCTTTAATAGAGATTACATTAAAATTATATATTACTTTGGGTAATATGGACATTTTAATAATGTTGATTCTTCCCAGCCATGAGCATGGTATATTTTTCCATTTGTTAACATTTTCAGCTATTTCTTTTCTTAGAGTTTCATAGTTCTCTTTATAGAGATCTTTCACATCCTTTGTTAGGTAAAGTCCCAAATATTTCATCTTCTTTGGCACTACTGTGAATAGAATAGAGTCCTTGACTGTTTTTTCAACTTGGCTGCTGTTGGTGTATATAAAGGCTACAGATTTAACTTTCACTTTTCGCGGATGATATGATTGTATATCTTGAAAACACCAGGGATTCGACTACAAAACCCTTAGTGATCAAGGAATATAGCAATGTCTCAGGTTACAAAATCTGTGCTAATTCTTGAGCCTGATCTAAGGGTTGGGAGGTTGGAATACGGCCGTGTGCACTGTAGCGACCCGTGTGAATTCGTGGCAGCACCAACCCTAATCCCTGAATAATGTAGTCATAAATGGCTAGTGTGGGAAGGCTGCCATGGGGTAGAAGAAAGAAATCCAGATTGCAGAAAAGTTCTCAAATCATAATTTTGTCTAGATCTATCCAATATCATTGCAGAAGGTCAGAAGTTATTAGGACTCCAGATAATAAAGGTGGTAAATGAGGATAGAGACCAGAAGGGCCACAGCTGGAGTTGGAGACAGTGACCGCAGGTGAGCAGCAGCTCCCACTGCTGTGTCTACATGAGGGGGAAACAGTATGTTTCCCTCCACTTTGGAGTTTTTAAAGAAATAATGAAAAACTCCAACTAGACTCAGAGTAGAATTACAAGAGATGCCTCCAGCCAAACAACTCTATGATACAACATGCAAATTGTTTAAGAAGACACTTTGGCATGGATAGTCTTTTACCATACATGTGGGAATAGCCACATCTGGTGATCTTGACCCCACCCAGCACCGGGCCTGCGGTCGCTCTGGGCAGGGAGAGGCCTCACCCACACGACTTCATGCCTACTGCATCTAGCTCAGCCTCATCCGCACCTGCTTCCTCCGTTAATGGACAGGGTTTTGTCCGCCTATCTCCCCATTCTAATCCATGCTCCAGGTTTTCTTCACATATTTTAGGAATCTAATTTTATTCTACTGTTTAAAACTTTTGATGGCAGCAAGATGATTTCTAATTTTTTTAATGTTATTCTTCAACTAATATAATGCATTGAATAAATAAATACTTGTACTGATCACTGAAATAACTTAGGGGACCTGGAAAAATAGACTCAGACCCCCCACTTAGGTTAATTATTGGTAATTTATTTTACCTGCTGCAGGGGCTGCTGCTCCAAGAGACAGTCAGCAGCCCCGGTGTGAGGGTGAGTTACCTTTTATAGGCTTTGTGTAAGCATATTACAGAAGCAAAAGGTGGCTGGTTAAGGGGG
>CAUYQV010172501.1:0-15620 GCA_963574575.1 Galagoides demidoff | reverse complement strand
ATAGCCGGGCGTTGTGACGGGTGCCTGTGGTCCCAGCTACTTGGGAGGCTGAGGCAGGAGACTCACTTGAGCCCAGGAGTTGGAGGTTGCTATGAGCTGTGATGCCATGGCACTCTACCCAGGGAGATAGCTTGAGGCTCCATCTCAAAAAAAAAAAAAAAAAATGTGCCTTTTAGGCTCAGTGCCTATGGCTCAAGTAGCTTAGGTGCCAGCCACACACACCTAAGGCAGGGGGTTCGAATCCAACCCAGGCCCGCCAAACAATGATGGCTGCAACCAAAAATAGCCGGGCATTGTGGCCTGTGGTCCCAGCTACTTGGGAGGCGGAGGCAGGAGACTCGCTTGAGCCCAGGAGTTGGAGGTTGCTGTAAGCTGTGATAGCATGGCACTCTACCCAGTGGGGCAGCTTGAGGCTCTGTCTCAAAAAAAAAGAAGTGCCTTTTAAAGGTATAGTTTTTTTTTTTTGCAGTTTTTGGCCGGGGCTGGGTTTGAACCTGCTACCTCCGGCATATGGAGCCAGTTACTCCTTTGAGCCACAGGTGCCGCCTTTAAAGGTATAGTTTTTAAATTAATGTCTTTTAGATTAGACTGTTCATAACTTTTTTTTTGAGACAGAGTCTCACTCTGTCCCCTTGGGTAAAATGCCACGTCATAGTCATAGCTCACAGCAATATCAAAACAACCGAGCTGAAGTGATCCTCCTGCCTCAGCCTTCTGAATAGCTAGGACTACAGGTTCCCGGCACAATGCCTGGCTATTTTTCCTGTTTTTAGTAAAGACGGAGTCTTGTGCTCAGGCTGGTCTCCAATGCCTGAGCTCAAAGGATCCTCCTGCCTCAGCCTCCCACAGCGCTAGGATTACAGGTATGCACCACCACCAACCTTTTTTTTTTTAATGGATTCCTTTTCATGTTTTCATTCATTCTTTGATATCTCCCAACTATCTCAAGGATAAGTCTAAATTCTTTTTTTTGAGACAGAGTTTCACTTTATCACCGTCAGTAGAGTAACGTTGCATCATAGCTCACGGCAACCTCAAACTCTTGAGCTCAAGCGATTCTCTTGCTTCAGCCTTCCAAGTAGGTGGGACTTACAGGTACCCACCACAACACCCAGCTATTTTTATTTATTTATTTATTTATTTTGAGACAGAGCCTCAAGCTGTCCTCCTGGGTAGAGTGCCATGGCACCACGGCTCACAGCAACCTCCAACTCCTGGGCTCAAGCAAGTCTCCTGCCTCAGCCTCCCAAGTAGCTGGGACCACAGGCACCCACAACGCCCAGCTATTTTTTGGTTGCAGCTGTCACTGTTGTTTGGTAGCCTGGGCTGGATTCGAACCCACCACCTTAGGTGTATGTGGCTGGCACCTTAGCCACTTTAGCCACAGGCACCGAGCCTGTCTTTAATAATTCTCAATGTAGTTATTTCATAATCTTCCATAATCTATACTTAAGGAATAGGCTGGTTATAAAATATGGCCACAATAATTCTTCTCTGTATAGCCATGGTCTGAGAGGGAACACTGATCTTGGTCATGGGATTTGCATAGGCCAATGTAATGATAGCAAACTTAGTATAAGCAGAGACTTAAACATGCTTGACATTGGGACCCCTCTCTTGCTGCTCATGGGAACTATACAACTACTACCTTGTGAACAAGGCTGGCGCCTTAGCCACTTGAGCCACAGGCACAGAGCCCCAGCTATTTTAGAGATGAGGTCTCACTTTGGCTCAGGCTGATCTCGAACCTGTGAGCTCAGGCAATCCACCCACCTCGGACTCCGAAGTGCTGGGATTACAGGCATGAGCCACCTCACTTGGCCAGATAAGTCTAAATTCTTTAGCATGACATTCCAGGTCCTTCAGAACTTGGCCTCATTTTATTCTCTAGTTTTATGACCATACAAATTTCTTTCTTTTTTTTTTTTTCTGAAAGAGTCTGACTTGGTCTTGGTAGAGTGCCATGGCATCACAGCTCACAGCAACATCAAACTCTTGGGCTTACGCAATTCTCTTGCTCAGCCTCACAAGTAGCTGGGACTACAAGCACCTGCCAAAATGCCCAGCTACTTTTTTTGTTTGTTTGTTTGTTTAGCAGGCCTGGCTAGGCCAGGTTTAGGGGGTCTTGCTCTTGCTCAGGCTAATCTCAAACCTGTAAGCTCGGGTAATCCACCCACCTTGGCCACCCATAGTGCTAGGATTATAGGCATGAGCCACAAAGCCCGGCCCATACAAGTTTCTTAGCTCATGTTACTTTTTCAGCCTGGAATCAGATGTATACCTTTTCTAAACAAGTATCTACCTTTTCTAAACAATTATCAACCTTCAAAGTCCAGATCAAGGGACTCTCCTTTATAACAACTTCTTGGATTTTATAGGCAGAATGGACGTTCTTGCTTTGGAACCCTTCTTTGTAACTTGTGTGTGCACATTCAATTACAATTTAATAGTAAAAAATAGTAACTTAATAGCAGCTAACTTGAAAATGTTATTGTATATTCTCTCATTTAATTCGTACGAGCAGGTGAGAACTATTTCTATTTCCAAATTCAGAAACTTGCTCAAGGTCATAAAATTAATGCATAGCAGAGCTAGCCCAAATACTCTAATTCCAGAGTGTGCATTCTTAACCTCTATTTGCTGTATTTCTTCCTTAGCTTATAGTATACTTAAAGACTACATAAAATTCTCTAATTGAAAAACAGAACATAGGGAACTACAATTCAGTTGATTATTACTTTCAGATATAAAGTTAAATCCATACCACATTTAAAATAATACATTTATTGTATTATTGTATTGTATTAATGATTCAGTTGATCATTACTTTCAGATATAAAGTTAAATCCATACCACATTTAAAATAATACATTTTTAAACTGTAAATAATTATAGACATCATTCTAATGTTATGCTGAGTTATTAATAAGTGTCCATTTAAAAATAAATCAGTGTTTTATAAGCATAATAGAATTTTAGCGTAGAAAAACAAAGGGTACCAAGACACTGACAGCCTTCTTTCAATAATTTGAGAATAATATTTTCAAAACAATGTTTCCTTTTATGAAATATTACATCAAGTCCCTTGATACTTTGTAGAAAATAAGATATTTTTCCTAGAAACATATCAATACTATTCATAAAACAACATAATATTTTAATTTTGACTCTGCTCTTGGTTAAATGTATTATATAGTTTTTAAAACCTAAAGCTAGTTAATTCTTCTAAAATTATTTGGATTTTGCTAGCTAACTAAAAACACATGCATCCCTAGAGACTAAACTAAAACACCGGTAAAAACATCCAAATGTAGAACTTAAAATGCCTTACATTTTCATTTCTCTTGAGAAGATCATCATCATTGTAAAGAGGCAAGCTTGTCACCATCCATCCAGTACATAATTTAATTACACCCATTAACTGTGGGCTCCCTGCAAACACAGCTGTAACTGGAGCTTGCCTTCTGCAAAGGACCATAAAAATTTACACACTGAAAAGGCAAGTATACCATACAGATCACTGATTTATATCAACTTTGAAGCACCAAGCAACTTACAATGTATTATACACTTAAGTCGTCATACCAGTTTTCATTTCAGTTATAGATTCATTCAAAAATAATGGAGCATCTACTATCCACCAAACACTGTTCTGAGTGCTGAAAAGTTTCTGATACAGAAACTTTTAAAAAAAGATGGAGCAAGGAAGACAATGAGCAAAGATATATGTCAGCTGGTAATAATGTGATAATGCAGGGTAAAGGAATAGTGGCAAGAGTGTAAAGTGTAAGAGTGTAAAGGGATAGTGGCAAGAGTGTATTACTTTTATGTAGAGTTCAGTGGTGATGCTATGAATTCTTAAGTTTATCTGATCCATCTCTCCTCCTGCTCCTTCCTTCCCTATCTTTGCCCTTGTGCCTGTCTCAAGATAACAGATATAGGACTTCTCCAATCATGATCCAAAGTCCCAGAGAAGTGCCATTTTCAAGGTGGGTAACCTACAAAGAAAGAGGCCCCAAAGAGCAGCTCTAAGCCTTCACTTACTTATTCACTGTTGGTATTAGACATTAAACACCTACCTGCTATGTGCTAGGGATAGCACAAGCCTCTAGAAATAAAGAGATGACACTTGGCCACTGTACTCAGGAGTGAGGAAATAGACACAAAACAGAATAATTATACCACAGCAACATAAATATCCTACTGTACAAATCATTCAGGCCTTCGTGATGTCTTTGAAAATACTAGGGTAAATCATACTGAGAGATATTACTTCCCCTTTTGTTAAAGACAACATGAAGCTGTTTAGTCAGCACCCTACAATGCCAAAATAAAATTCACAAAAGTATTAACGGGCAATAGTTAAGTTTGATCTACACCAAACACTTTTTACACATATGAGGGGTGTCTTTAAAGCAATGCAACATTATAATAAGACTATTCTCATTTTTATATACTATTGCATAAACCTATTTCTTATTCTTAGCAATACGTTTTGCCTTTTTTCCACCATACTTTGTATTTTCCTGGGTGTTTTTTAGTTTTGAGATTAAAATGTCACTCTGGTGCCCAGGCTAGAGTACTGTGGTATCACCCTAGTTCACAACAACCTTAAATCCTTGGGCTCAAGCAATCTTCCTGCCTCAGCCTCCCAGATAGTTGAGACTACAGGCACCTGCCATGATGCCCAGCTAATTTTTCTATTTTTATTTATTTATTTATTTTTTAAGACTGAGTCTCAGTTTGTCATCCTGGGTAAAGTGCCATATGTGAGTATCATAGCTCACAGCAATCTCAAACTCCTGGGCTCAAGTGATCCTCCTGCTTCAGCCTCCTGAGTATCTGGGACTACAGGTGCCTGCTACAATGCCTGGCTATTTTTTTTCAGAGATGGGGTCTTGCTGTTGCTCAGGCTGATCTCAAACTACTGAGCTCAAGGGATCTTCCCACTTTGGTCTCCCAGAATGCAAGGATTACAAGTATGAACCACCACCAGGCTTTTTTTCTTTTTTAAATTAATAGTGTTTCATTCCTTTTCATGGTTTCATTTATTCGTTGATGTCTTTAATAATTCTCTTTTTTTTTTTTTTGAGACAGAGCCTCAAGCTGTCCCCCTGGGTAGAGTGCTATGGCATCACAGCTCACAGCAACCTCCAACTCCTGGGCTCCAGCGAGTTTCCTGCCTCTGCCTCACAAGTAGCTGGAACCACAGGCACCCGCCACAACGACCGGCTATTTTTTGGTTGCAGCCGTCACTGTTGTTTGGCAGGCCCAGGCTGGATTCAAACTCACCACCTTAGGTGTATGTGGCTGGCACCTTAGCCACTTGAGCCACAGGCGCCGAGCCTGTCTTTAATAATTCTCAATGTAGTTATTTCATAATCTTCCATAATCTATACATATGGAATAGACTGGTTATAAAATATGGCCACAATAATTCTTCTCTGTATAGCCATGGTCTGAGAGGGAACACTGATCTTGGTCATGGGATTTGCATAGGCCAATGTAATGATAGCAAACTTAGTATAAGCAGAGACTTCAACATGCTTGACATTGGGACCCCTCTCTTGCTGCTCATGGGAACTATACAACTACTACCTTGTGAACAAACATGGAATAACCTGATAGGTGATAAGAAACATGGGACCAAGTCAATTTGACCCCCTCAGCTGACATCTAGCCAACCTTAGTCTAATCCAGACTATTCAGTACAAGTTGAGATGTGTCACATCAGAATCCTCCCAATTGCCTCCAACCTCCTGACCTTCACAATGGTGTGAAATAACAAGTGTTCATTGTTTGTAAGCCACTAAGTTTTATGGTAGTCTTATGTAGCAAATGCTAAATGATACAAACAAATTTTATAACCAGAAATTGTCAAATTCTGCTGTTTATCACAAACAAGGGCTGATACCTGGCTATGCTGAATTGTTTCCTCATCTGTTTTGTAATTTGGGGGCTCAATTTCATGAAACATTATTTATTGATTTCTTTGCAGCCTGATTTGAGGATGTATGATGCTTCCTAGGCAAGCCCAAAATGATTTATTATGTTAATTTCTTGAACTGGAGCTTCCAAGATTAGACAAATGTAACTTTTTTTTCTTTTTGGCCGGGGCCGGGTTTGAACCCACCACCTCCAATACATGGGGCCAGTGCTCTACTCCTTGAGCTACAGGTGCCACCCAGATTAGACAAATGTAATTTCAAGCTATAAACCCACATGAATTCAGATCTATTGCTACAAATTCAGGGGGGAGACATTTTTAGGACCATGAGCTGAAGCAAAGAAATACATGCTTTCTTACCCTATTTCTCTACCACTTGGTGGATATTTTGCTAGGGTGACCAGATTTTAACATCGGTAAGGCGGGACAACGTGGGGGGGGTGGGGCAGGGGATGGGGCAGGGGACAGGGCAGGGCAGGGCCTGACAACAATGCAAACTTTGATAAGCAGTTCTCGATAATCACTTCTCAGCAATTTGTTATTATTACAGTTTAACATTGTAAAATTAACAAAAATAATATAAAACTCATATTCTGGCGAAATAGCCACGTGGCAGCTGAAAACTGTATATTCCCTTCTTGTTCTCCTGCCCGTTTGTGCATTCTTTCCAAAAATCGGGACTTCTTTAAAACGCTGGAGGACGCGGGACAAATTGTTGAAAAGCAGGACTGTCCTGCCAAAAGCGGGATGTCTGGTCACCCTATATTTTGCTATTCCATCTTTTCACTGACAGTGTAGCTTTTTTGAAGTCTCTGAGTTGTATTTGAGTGTGTTGGGGGTCTCAATGCCATTTCCCTGCTTCCACAGGCCCAAGACCATATCTCCTAGGCGGGACTATGGGCCTTTAGGTGGGCATTAAATTCTAAACCCCTTGGTTATTAAGACTAGCAATCCACCACCCATTTACCTCCAACCTAGAACAAAAGAGGCATCCTCTTGACTATCTAAATAAAAGGATATCTGTTCTTTTTTATGTCATATTTCTAGGTGTTTGATAGTGGTAATCTCAAATCTCATATATTTTCAAGTCAATGGGGAGGAGTTTATTTATAAAATTAGAGTAACATCCAATAAAAAAATCCGTTAAAACAAAGGATAAAATTTCTGAATTTTGTAAGAGGAATTTAGAAACATGTTAATTTATTATTTCTCCTGAATCCATTAGATAGCATGCAGTAATTAATAGCTTAATAATAATCTTGGGCAGTTCATTTCTTACTTTATCCAGGTCATAAGTTCCACTGTATCTGGGTCATAGAATTCCTGTAGTTCCGTTAATTCTGCCATTAATCTTGGAAAAAACTAAAATGCAAAACAAAATCCCCAAAAGGTGTGTATAAGTAATTAGAAAGTTTAAAATTGTTCCAGAGTATGTCAAAAGAGTAAGAAACCAACTTAGGCCAAATGATACCATAACCCTGTTCTCGTGGGGGAAAAAAAGTCAGGGATCTCTTTGTTTTCTTTCAATAACCTGCTTTTTATTCTCAATCCAAATTATTTAGCCTATGGCTAATTCACTGCCTAGACTCCCTAAATAATTTTATCATTACCAAACAATGATACAATAATCATCAACTGTTATCTTTCATGCACCCACTCTAAATAAACACATAAATATTACACATTTAGTGCAAACAGGTTTCTTTTCTTTTTTTTAGAGACAATGTCTCACTTTATCGCCCTCAATAGAGTGCTATGGCATCACAGCTCACAGCAACCTCAAACTCCTGGCTTAGGCGATCCTCTTGCCTCAGCCTCCCGAGTAACTGGGACTACAGGTGCCTGCCACAATGCCCTGCTATTTTTTGGTTGCAGTTTGGCCTAGGCCAGGTTTGAACAGGCCACCCCTGGTATATGGGGCCTGGTGCCCTACCCACTGAGCCACAGACACCACCCAATAGAAAAAGGTTTCATTTAACATTTTTTTTTTTTCCTAGAGACAGAGTCTCATTTTGTTTCCCTCAGTAGAGTGCTGTGGCGACACAGCTCACAGCAACCTCCAGCTCTTGGGCTTAAGTGATTCTCTTGTCTCAGCCTCCGGAGTAGCTGGGACTACAGCTGCTGGGTACAACACTCAGCTATTTTTTGTTGCAGTTCAAACCCGCCACCCTTGATATATGGGACCAACTCCCTACTCATTGAGCCACAGGCGCCATCCTCATTTAACATTATTAAGACTTTATATTACCTTATAGATACTAAAATTTTGGAGTTGTAAAAACAATTTTAAAAATTTTTATTTTTTTGATACAGGGTCTTGCTTTGTCACCTGGGCTAGAGTATAAGTGCAGTGGTGTCATCATAGCTCACAGCAACCTCAAACTCCTGGGCTCAAGTGATCCTCCTACCTCAGCCTCCAAAGTAGCTAGGACTATAGACACACATCACCATGCCTGGCTAATTAAAAAAAAAAATTTTTTTTTTTTTTTTGAGACAAGAGTTTCACTCTGTTGCCCTAGATATAGTGCCATGGCATCATAATAGCTCACAGAAATCTCAAACTCTTAGGTTCTATTGATCCTCTTGCCTCAATCTCCTGAGTAGCTGGGCCTATAGGCACCTGCCACCACCTGGCTAGTATTTTTGTTTTTCTATTTCTGGTAGAGACAGAGATCTCACTCTTATCCAGGCAGGTCTCAAATTCCTACACTCAGCCAATCCACCTGCCTCAGCCTCCTGGAGTGCTTGGATTACAAGTGTGAGTCACTGTGCCCAGCCTAATTTTAAAATTTTCTGTACAGAAGGGATCTCATTATGTTGTCCAGGCTGGTCTCTAAGTCCTGGCTTCAAGTATACCTCCCACCTTGACCTCTCAAAGTGCTAGGATGACAGGTGTTAGCCACTATACCCAGTAATTTTTTTATTAATATTCATTTATTTGGCTCGGCGCCTGTGGCTCAAGTGGCTAAGGTGCCAGCCACATACACCTAAGGTGGCGGGCTCAAATCCAGCCCAGCCCGCCAAAAACAACAATGATGGCTGCAACCAAAAAATAGCCAGGCATTTATTCAGAAATTTCCTCTACCAATTAATAAATTGAATTAACAATAGCATTAGACTACAAAAAAGTATACCAGATGGTATTCTAAAAATGTTTTAGCTTGTTTATCATTTCCAGATAAGAAAATTAAGCATTACTGAGAACATCACATTTTATTTTGTGGAATAGTGTATTAATGTTTCCCACCCCCACACATAAATTTATTATTTTTGTATAGATAAAGTACACTTAGTAATATAAAAATCTGATTTTCTTACCTCTTTCCATAAACTGAGACCTATTATAGTGGGCACAGCCATGCTCAGAGTAAGTGCCTAAAGTATTCAAGCAAAAAGGATTATGGATAAAGATATTTCAGAATATACTTTAACAGTACTAGACACTAACTCTATGATCAATCACATATCCTTATCATTATAAAAATTTCACAGAAAGTGAAGTCGACATGGAACCTAGTTCACAGAGTGCGATGGGTAAAGATTTATGAATTTCAGACTTATGAAGTTGGATGTATACGAAGACATACATATTTACTAAATAAAATTAAGGTAGAACATTGAAAAGATAATAGCAATATTTCAAATAGCAAACCAAATTGGAAAGTTTTGCCAAGAATTTATGTTATAAAGACCCACAAAGGATATTGAATTGCTACGTGAAAAGCTAACAGCAAAAAAGACAATAAGTTAACACAGTAAAATTGCCAATATATATCAATATACCAAGTATGTTAAAATAAGAATGTAAAAAATATTCTGGAAATATGACTGGCAATTGCCTGAGCTCATAGGTTCGAGAACAGTCTGATCCTGAGCAAGACCTCATCTCTAAAAGTAGCCAGGCATTGTGGCAGGCACCTGTAATCCCAGCCACTCAGGAAGCTGAGGCAAGAGAATCACTTGAGCCCAAGAGTTTGAGGTTGCTGTGAGCTATGATGCCATAGCACTCTACCAAGGGTGACAAAGTGAAACTCTGTCTCAATTTAAAAAAAAAAAAAGATTTAGTAAAGATAGTAAAGATAATTCATTCTCTCCTGTCGGGACCCGGGCTCCTGTGCCCCTGGTCTTGGTTAGCGTAGGAAGGAACCAGGCGACAGGCGGACTAGAAGTACAAGCTTGTGGAAGGCAGGCTAGCCCTTACTTTCCGGGTAGCCCCGAGCAACCTCCGCACCAGCCTTTTATTGAGCCAGAACAACACAGGTGAGGGGAGTAATTAACAATGACTACCTGCTGCACGAGCTCTTCTTCCACAAGGAACTCCTGTGGAGGAATGGCCTGAGGTCCACACCTTAGCTGCACTGCAGATCATCTTGCTCTGATGTCATCTGGCTCTTGGCGTCTCCTACCCTCTCCCTATTAAAACCTATTCTTCCTATTGCCCCATGTCTGTTAGTGACCCCA
The DNA here is from genome assembly GCA_963574575.1 of Galagoides demidoff. NCBI lineage: Eukaryota > Metazoa > Chordata > Mammalia > Primates > Galagidae > Galagoides > Galagoides demidoff. The sequence continues at coordinate 5,212 of CAUYQV010172501.1, read as the reverse complement.
CAATCCACAATCATATAAACCAGAAACCTAGCATAACCTGTGACTTTTCCTTTTTTATCATTAACTCAAACTTCATCCAGCACTGCGTCTTTATTAATCTTCTTTCCTAACTGCCATATTTTGCCATATATAAAACATTCCTGTGTATGGCAGGCATCCACATTTTTGGCCTAAACATTCAAGAAAAAAACTTTCGATTTTTTTTGTTGTTGTTAGAAACAGAGTCTCACTTTGTCACCCTTGGTAGAGTACCGTGGTGAAACAGCTCACAGTAACCTCCAGTTCTTGGGCTTAGGCAATTCTCTTGCCTCAGCCTCCCAAGTAACTGGGACTACAGGTGCCTGCCACAACACCCAGCTATTTTTGGTTGCAGTTGGGCCAGAGGAGGGTTCAAACCCGCCACCCTCAGTATATGGGGCCAGCACCTTACTCAATGAGCCACAGGCACTGCTCTCATTTTAATTTTTTAATTCAAATTCAAAGCTTAATGCTTACAGTGTATGAAAATCATTTCAACATTTTTCTGAGGGATTTTCCAATAATATTTGTAAAAATACCTGCTAGATTGCTAGTTCCTAACATGTCCAAAGTGAAATATGTGGCTCTTTGTTAGTTGAAAATGCTTTTGTTTCAAGTTCATTGTAAGTTCAGTAAAACCAATTACCATATTCTAGTATGTTATTTTACAAATGAATATCATTATTGCTTTCTAGAGTTATACTTTTTTTTTTTTTGAGACAGTCTCACTTTGTCGCCCTCAGTAAAGTGCTGTAGCGTCATAGCTCACAGCAACCTCAAACTCTTGGGCTCAAGCAATTCTTTTGTCACAGCCTCTTGAGTAGCTGGGACTACCAGCGTCTACCACAACACCAGGCTATTTTTTTTAAGAGATAAGGGTCTCACTCTTGCTCAGGCTGGTCTCCAACCTGAGAGCTCTGGCGATCCATTCCCCTTGGCCTCCTAAAGTGATAGGATTACAGGCGTGAGCCAATGGAGCTGGCCTCTAGAGTCATACTTTTAACACAAAAGCATAGGCCGGGCACAGTGCTTCATGCCTGTAATCCTACTTTGGGAGGCAGAGGTGGGTGGACTGCTTGTGCTCAGGAGTTCAAGACCAGTTTGAGCAAGAGCAAGAGCCAATCTCTAGTAAAAATATAAAAATTAGCTGGGCATTGTGGCAGGTACCTACAGTCCCAGCACTCAGGTGGATGGGACAAGAGGATCCCCCAACATTTAAAGCTATGATGCCGCAGCGCTCTACCCAGGGCATAGAGTAAGTACTCTGTCTCAAAAACAAACAAACAAATAAACAAAAATCCCAAAAAGATAAAATTAAAGAATTAAAACATTTATGCAGATAGGGAATTAGTACTACCCATGTGTAATGCACATCCTTATTTTTCCCTCAAAAATTTGTGGACAAAGAAAAAAAAAGTACACATTATAGAGCAAAATATGAGGTGCTTTTTTTTTCTTCACTTCAATATAGCATAGTACTAACTGAATGAGTTTTAGAGTCAGAAAAACCTGCAAGTGAATCATGGTTTCCATACTTATAAGCTCTGTAATCTCAAGCAAGTTACTAAACCAATTTAATCTTTTTTTTTTTTCTGAGACAGAGCCTCAAGCTGTCCCCCTGGGTAGAGTGCTATGGCATCACAGCTCACAGCAACCTCCAACTCCTGGGCTCAAGCAAGTCTCCTGCCTCTGCCTCCCAAATAGCTGGGACCACAGGTGCCTGCCACAACACCCGGCTATTGTTTTGGTTGAAGTTGTTATTGTTGTTTTAGCTGGCCCAGGCTGGGTTCAAATCCACCAGCCTTGGTCTATGTGACCGGCACCCTACCGACAGAGCCTCAAGCTGTCCCCCTGGGTAGAGTACCGTGGCCTAACAGCTCACAGCAACCTCCAACTCCTGGGCTCAAGCGAGTCTACTGCCTCAGCCTCCCAAGTAGCTGGGACCACAGGCACCCGCCACAACGCCCAGCTATTTTTTGGTTGCAGCCATCATTGTTGTTTTGGCGGGCCGGGCTGGATTCAAACCCACCACTTAGGTGTACATGGCTGGCACCTTAGCCACCTGAGGCACAGATGCCAAGCCTAGTCTCTGTTTTTCTTTGTTTGCCTCTCTGCTTATTTGTTCTACCATGAATACCTTTTCTTTCCCCTTCATTTACCTATTTACTGAATATCTTTCAAATCTCAGATTTGGAAGCCTTTGAATCCCTAAAACTGAATGAAGTAGCTGTTCTCTGCGTTCTAATGGCACTCTATGAATACCTCTTTTTTTTCTTATGAATACTTATTATCTCTTTTTATGCCCAAGAGATGATAATCTACTAGATGAAATTAATCATGCATTTTTTTATCTATGTATTCGAAGTACAAAGCACATAGTAGGCACAGCATAAATGTTCCACTCACATGGAAAACATACTATAGTTCTAAATAAAATGAAGAAAGATATCATAGGGTGGCACCTCTGACTCAAAGGAATAGGGCGCCAGCCCCATATGCTGGAGGTGGTGGGTTCAAACCCAGCCCTGGCCAAAAAAAAGTGCAAAAAAAAGAAAGATGTTATAAAAATGAAGGTTTTTTTGAAATGTTCTCACCCCAGGATCTGGGTAGAGTGTTGTGGCTCTCATAGCTCCCAGCAATCTCAATCTCTTGGGTTCAAGCAATCCTCTTGCCTTAGTCTCCTGAGTAGCTGGAACTACAGGTGGCTGCCACAACGCTCAGCTAGCTTTTCTATTTTTAGTAGAGACAGGGTCTCACTCTTGCTCTGGCTGGTCTCAAACTCCTGAGCCTCTCAGGGTGCTGGGATTACAAGCATGAGCCACCAAACCTGCCTAAAAATTAATTTCTGGTAGTCTCTTACATTACTGATTCACTTGAGTTTTTACCTTTTATTTTTTAAGTTGTATCCACTGAAATACATAACCTTCATAATCATAAATTATTTTAAAAAATGTTTTTCACAGGATCGATTTTTCTACCTAAAAACCCATCATGTGATTTTACTCATGCTATTTCAATTGTATTCTATGTGGTTTCCATTTATTAGCATTTGATTTTATATAATTAGAAGGGAAACAAGGATTTATCAGCAATATATCAACTCACCAACAATACTGGGTGTACAGTTCTTAATCGAAGCCATTTGAAAAGTGTCATCCAAAGATCAGGAGAACATACACCAAACGCTGCCAGCATGCACACATAAGGAATCCAGATGTATTTCAAGCTGGAAAAACCAAAAGGAGTCACATGTGAGACAGCCTATGGATATCACTACTACCTAATTTTTCTTTCATGAGTTCTTTCCTGCTACCCATGAAAACACTAAAATATTAAGGCAGAATGAAAAAGCTTAGCCTCTAAATTTCAGCAACAGATTGAAATCTAGTTCTTAAATAATTAAGATTTGTAGGTTAGCAAATAAGCATAAACTAAAAGCATTAGTATTGATGATGGTATGGCAAAATTATACTCTTAGAAAGAATATCAACTCTTAACAACTCTTTATATTCCTTAAGAGAATATAAACTTCTTTTTTTTTTGAGACAGAGCCTCAAGCTATTACCCTGGGTAGAGTGCCATGGCACCACAGCTCACAGCAACCTCCAATTCCTGGGCTCAAGTGATTCTCCTGCTTCCGCCTCCCAAGTAGCTGGGACTACAGGCACCTGCCACAACGCCCGGCTATTTTTTGGTTGCAGCCATCATTGTTGTTTGGTGGGCCCAGGCTGGATTCGAACACCAACTCCAGGGTATGTGGCTGATGCCTTAGCCGCTTAAGCCACAGGCGCCGAGCTGAGAATATTAACTCTTAAAGCTGGTCACGGTTTAAGACCAGCCTGAGCAAAAGTGAGACCCCATCTCTACTAAAAATAGAAAAACTGAGGCAAGTGGATCACTTCAGCTGGAGTTGGATGTTGCCATGAGATATAACACCACAACACTCTATCCAGGGCAACAGCTTGTGACTATCTCAAAAAAAAAAAAAAAATACTCTAAGACAGGCATTCCATTTCCAGTAATCTAGCCTATACATATATTAGCACAAATGTACAAAGAAACACATGCAAGGGTTTTAATTGTAGCATGCTTTTTTTTGTAGCATGCTGTTTTAACAGCAAAGAAATTGGAAATAACCTGAGTGTCCTTCAATAGGTATTGATTAAATAAATTATGAGAAACAAAAAAGCAAAATGGGGTCAGGTGTGGTGGCTCACACCTATAATCCTAGCACTCTTGGAGGTGAAGATGGAAGGATCACTTGAACTCAGGAGTTTGAGAACAGCCTAAGCCTTATCTAAAAAATCTAGCCAGGTGTTGTGGCAGGCATCTGTAGTCCCAGCTAATCAGGAGGCTAAGGCAAGAGGATTGCTTGAGCCCGAGAGTTTGAGGTTGCTTTGAGTTATGACAATGCCATGGCACTCTACCAAGAACAACAAAGTGAGACTGTCTCAAAGAAAAAAAAAAGCAAAATGTAAAACTCCATGTACAGTGTTATCCTAGTTTTTTACTTTTTTTTTTTTTTAATATTGAAACAAAGTCTAAACAATTAAAGTTATGAAACTCCTCCTAGGAAAAGTGCTACATACATGTACTGATACCAGATCCTTCAAAGCAATTTTGGCACTCTTTCTGGAATGGCCTGATCAGAGCTGTCATCATAATACCCTTGACATCCTGAATGTCATAAAAAGGTCTTCCTTTTTTTTTTTTTTTGAGACAGAGCCTCAAGCTGTCCCCCTGGGTAGAGTGCTGTGGCATCACAGCTCATAGCAACCTCCAACTCCTGGGCTCGAGCGAGTTTTCTGCCTCTACCTCCCAAGTAGCTGGGACCAGAGGCGCTCACCACAATGCCTGGCTATTTTTTTTTTTTTTTTGGTTGCAGCCATCACTGTTGTTTAGCGGGCGCAGGCTAGATTCGAACCTGCCACCTTAGGTGTATATGGGTGGCACCTTAGCCACTTGAGCCATAGGCGCCAAGACAAAAAGGTCTTCCTTTAAAAATTTCCTTTATTTTTAGTAAAAGACATGGGAAAGGTTTTTTTGTTTTTTGGTTTTTTTTTTTTTTTTTTTTGAGACGGAGCCTCAAGCTATCCCCCTGGGTAGAGTGCCATGGCATCACAGCTCATAGCAACCTCCAACTCCTGGGCTCAAGCCAGTCTCCTGCCTCTGCCTCCCAAGTAGCTGGGACCAC
>CAUYQV010172499.1:0-29597 GCA_963574575.1 Galagoides demidoff | reverse complement strand
AATGTGTTACTACACGGCAAACGCTTAGAACAATGCTTGGCACATAGCATTCCAAATATATTAGTTCTTCTGGTGGTGCCGGTAGCTGTGTTGTTAGTAATAACAGCAACAACAGTAACAAGAATAATGATACCATGTGCTCTAAGAGAGGGAGACCCTGGTCACTGGCAGGACATCAGGAAAGGTGCTGACCTGAGACCTGAGCCTGGGGGTGAAGGGAATGGGTAAATGGAAAGTTCTGAAAGGCCCCTAGGAGTTAGCGGAGGAGGAGCATGGGCAATGGAGAGAGAGACTTTGGGGCAGAGGACTCGGGCCTACGCAGGCCCCTTAGGTGCAAGAAAATGGAGAAATCGCAGGGGCCTCACATACCCACTGGGTGACCCTCATGGGATGGGCTGCTGAGCGGTGGGCAGAGCCCAGTGTGCCATGCCCAGGAGTCTGCACTCCTGTGCAGTGGAGACCGTTGAGGGCTTAAAGCACAGGACCAGCAGAGTGGCAGCTATGATCTGAGCCTCTGTTCTGGTCTGGAGGGGACGCAAGTCTAGAGCCCAGAAACTAGGGGATTGACAGCAGCAATCCAGGCACAAGGAGGTGTGGTTTATGCCAAGGTTGCCAGGATGGGGGCAGGGCCAGCTGTGGGGACTGATGATGCCTAGGTATCTGGCAGGGTGTCCGGGCAGGCAGCGGTGTCATTCTCCCGAGACAGGACACAGGAAGAGGCAGGGAAAACTCACTTGCAGACATTCTGCATTTGAGGTTCCTGTGGGACATTCCAAGGGGGCAGCAACTGATGGGAAGTTGAGAATATGCTTCTCTCCTCCCCCAGGAATCTTGCCTTCCCCAATGTCCTCCCTAAGTCCTTGTGCCCCTGCAGGTCTGGGGGGAAGAGCATTCCATGGGGAAGAAGAGGAAGTTCAGCTGCCCTGCGTCTGCTGGGCTGAGTGGAAGGAAGGATGGAAGGGGAGAAAGGAGGAAAAGAAGGCAGGACCGAGCGAGAGAGAGGGAGGAGGGCCATTTTGTAGAAGGCGATGCTCAAAAAAAGACAAGTGACTCACAGCTCAGAGTGTCCCTCCAGCCTGGGTAAGCTGGAGATTCGCCCGAAGCAGCTGGCTTCGTCCCATGTATTTCCAGATGTTTCTGGTTAGAAATTACTATACCACTCAGAGAAGATGCCCTGCCCATCTAGATTCTGGCCCAGTTGGAAGAGTGGCCCAGGCTGACCGAGGTACAGAGCCCAGAGAAGTAGGATAGCACCCTAATGTTAGAACCTCAGGAAGCTCTTATGGCCCCCTGGGAGCCTGGCCTGGGAGCACTTTGCTTGGTCCAGACTGGCCAGGCACAGCTCAGGGAGCAGCCCTTGGAGAGCCTGGGTCAATTCTGAACTCCACCCAGGCGTCCATGAAAGACAGAGGTCTTTTAAATCCCTTTAAGTTCCCCCAAACAGTGCTGTAGGTGTGCAAGAAGTCGTGTGTAAACTCCTGAAGACCTGATGTGTGAAAGCTAGGAAGAAGTCAATGCATCCTTCTGCAGTGGGAAGCAGCCTCACTGTAGGGCTCAGAAACAAAATAGGGCTTCGGGGGACAAGGCAAAAACCATGCCCTGTGACTTACAGAAGTGAGGCCAGGAATATCTGTGAAAAGAAAATTTGATCCCCCCTTAACACCATTTATAGGTAGTTAAGCTCTCTGAGCCTCAGTTTACTCATCTTAAAATAGAGAAAACTTCTCAAGGTCCTGTGAGAATGGACTGAGGGGGCAGCTGTCACATGCTCCTTGGGATGCTTGATGCCCCCAGATGCCTGTAGGTGAATTTTTAGTTTTCTTTTTATTTTTCTGTTGTCTGGCCACCCTGGGGACCAGTTAATGAATGATCTGTTCCAGAATCTACTAGATTGTTCTGCTTCACTCCAAACCTCACACTGACACTTTCTCCCAGTGCCTTCCTCAGGGCAGTCCAGTAGACAACAGGGAGATGTTGTTGTTGCTGCCTATTGAGAGACCCCAGAGGAGGGAGAGTCCCCCACCAGGCAGTCTGAGAATGTGCTGGGCAGGGGGAAAGGGAGCCGCCCCTGGCTGTCACCAGGTGCCTTTGTTCCCTGGAGCTGAGGGGCCTCCCCCTGGAGGCTTCAGTTACCACAGAAAATACATTCATTCATGAAAACCTGCTCCCAGGCCCTGGCCCCACTTGCTCTTCTGTGCCCCTCTGTTCTTTGCCTTGGCTCCAAGAATGCCACTTAGTGTGTATAAAAAGATTCCCAGTGCCCTTCCTCACTCAGCCGGTGTAATTATGTCTGCACAGCTTCCTCTTGGGAAGGCCAGGGCGGGGGTGTGCTGCAGCCTTCTGGCCCGGCAGGCACATCCAGCCTCAGTGACCAGCCTGCCCTATGACTTTGGGCACACAGCCTGTGCAGGAACAGCCACCGATCCCTCCCCAGCAGCATCCTGGTCCGCAGAGGCGCCCTGCTCTCGCGTGCCTGGGTCTGTGCTCGCTGCTCCCCTACACCCGCCTTTACCTGCTTGGATGCCTTCTCTTCTTAGCCCAGCTCACTCTTTCTGCTCTCCTGTGCTTGGCAGGGACACTCCTTTCTCAGGAAAATCATTCCCTGATCTCCCAGGCTGGACCATCACTTCTGCTCTCTGCCTCTGCAGCACCTGTACACAGTGAGAACGCAGCACGTCAGTTAAACACTCACCAAGGAAGGGCACCGCCTGGCCTGTCTGACCTCACCCTTACTCCACCTTCTGATGGAATGAGCTCTGTGTCCTGAGCTCATATGCAAGGGCACGTGCCCCTCCCTCCTCACCCCATCTTTACAGCCACCTTTGAGACAGGTTGTTCTTTTTGGCCCATTTTACAGATGAGGAAATAGAGTCTTGGGAAAAGCCCCAGGGCTCACAGCTGGTGGGGCTCTATCTGGGAGTCTGACTTGTGGCCACTGAGCTACACACCTCAACCCTGGGTCAGCACTTGTGAGCTGCCACACTAAATTGTCACCTTTCCCTTTCCTCATCTGTATCCTTGGTAAGTATAAGCTTTCTCCCCGAAATCTTACTGTGCATTCAAGTGGGCTCCCCCAGCGCCTCAGCCAGGAGCTTGGTTGTATAACTGGGAGTAGACTGGCTGATTGAGGCCAGGTACGGAGTGGTTACCAGGTTGCAGTGTCTCTCCTGGGGATGGAAATGGGCTGGGAGGTCCACAGCCTGCTGGGCACAGGTGAGGGGTGAACTGCCTACCCCAGGGCCCCTGGGGGGGGGGGAAGCAGGAGCTGCAGGTAGCAGGCACTTTCAGCAGGAGGCCAACAGTGTGCTGCCTGCCAGAAAGGCTGGTCCAGCTGGCATGGGTGTGCAGACCTGAGCCCTCTCTTTCCCTCAGCCCTGAATTCCCTGAACTCATCACTTTTTGGCCTCCAACTAAAGAAGGCAGGGAAAGTGAAAGGAAAAGGAACATCAGCCACTCTCCCTCCCTGTTGACACCTTAGGCAGCAAAGGTCTAATTGGGGAAGCTGAATGTGAAGAATTCCCTTTCTTTCATTACCACATTGGCCTAAATTTCTAGAGGATAAAGGGACTTTTCTGGGCCGGGGCAGTCACTGGTGCTCCTCTAACACACTAGGCACCATCACATAGAACCTTAGATCAGTACTATTAACAGCCCATTTTACAGATGAGAATACTGAGGCCCAGATTGATATCTAACTTGTCCAAGGTCCACAGGCAGCTCTCTGGCTGCAGAGTCTGTGTTCTGAACCCTCTGCTCTGCTGCCCCTTCATGGAAACAGCCATACAACAAAGATATATTATATTTTCCACGAGAAAGAACTTTTAGCAGTGAATATTAACTGCATATCAGTTAAGAACAACTGTGGGCCAGGGGATAAGCTGAGTTCTTTGTAGACTTTATCCTTTTAAACCTCATGACGGCCTGTGAGGTATGTGTTGTCAACTCTTGCTTCACAGATGAGGAAACTGAGGCAAGGAGGGTAGAAATGGTTGACTCTAGGTCATGCTGCTAATCAGGGGTGTTGCAGGATTCACCAGCAGATGGGTCGGCCCAGTCCATGGTCTGATCTCCCACCTGTCAGGTCGAATCAACAGAAGCCCAGACGTCCTGGGCAGGGTGAGCCTTTGTTCACTGATAGCAAATACTCTTGGTTTTTGTTCAGTATTTATTTAATGGAATCAGGGAGACATTGATTTTCAATAAAAATTGTATCATGAAATCAATTCATTAAGTTTCTTCTACCTAGTTTCAGCCGGGTCGCTGTCATTTTAAAAAAAAAAAAATGTATGTATGTGAAGACTTTCCCCAGGTCTTGCCTCACTTTTCTTTAATGAGTTCCCAAATCAGGCTGGCCAGGGGGGCCTATCCCGTGTTCCTTATTCCAGATAATAAAATCGGTCACCTGCTCCTGTTTGGCTTCAAAATTTCCACTGATCCTGACTCCACATGTGTTGCAGAAATACTCCTCTGAGGGTGGTGGAAGGAAGTAAGGATGTTTTCTTCCCCCTCACAGAGATGGCACTGCAGCCAGCCACCACCCGGTGGGCCTGCCCCCTGCACTGTCCCGGAATCCATCCCTGCACCCCCAACAAGGGCTGCTGGGCTGATGGAAGCAGAAAATTCCTTTTCGCTCCTCAGTGCAGCAGCACAACCAAAAGGTGGGGAGAGTTGGGTCTCCTGTGAGGGGGTGGGCGAGCGCCCGCCTCTGGGCCTCAGTTTTGCCATCTGAAACTCAAGAGTGTGGTGTCAGGTGATCGCAAAGGGAGGTATTTTCTAACTCTGAAGCTCTGTTCCAAGGACTTAGGGGTGTGAAATAATTTGAAAGCGCTGCGAACAAAAGAGTATTTATACCCCCGGTGTCATGAACTTGAGGGTGTCTCATTCACCTCTGGGTCCCAGGTCACCACCTATGACTTCCTGTGGGACTCCGATTTATTTATCTATATATTCCCAGTTGTGGCCTAAGCAGCAGCCCAGGTGCTTATGTTTGTCACTAAGTAGCTAATGAATTTAGGTGTCTTGTCCCTTTCTGATTGCAAACGAGCTTTCCTTCTTAGGAAAGGAAAAAGGCAGCGAAATGATGAACCAAAATACCTTCATACTGCAAAGACGTTGATGTGTTGCCCAAAGCTTATCACCCTTTTCTGAATCCTGCAAGTATTGGGCCCTGAGTGCCTGAGACACAAAGATACCCAGGACCCGTCCCAGCAGCCCTGAAGGAGGGACATGAGCTGAGCGCACATCATTCATGGTGATGGGACTGTGATCAGGAGGGGGCAGCTTGAGACAAAGGGGACCGGTGAATGTGGTGAAAACGGCTCCTTTGGGGCCCCAGGGTTGATTATTGAGGGGGTATGTCCTGGGCAGGGGTGGGAAAGGGCTTTGAGGCCCCCTCTGCAGAGCTAGTTCTACCTCTCCTCTTGGCAAAGACCAGCCTTATGCTCTCCTGGGAAACACACAATGCGCAGAATTGAAGCCCCTCGTCCTAGTGGTTCATGCGTACGATTGGAACAATGGGGAAATGGGATATTGTTGAAACACACTACTTGATTAGAAATAAATCAGGCCTTTTGGGTGTCTTCAATCCGGAGTTCGGTTATTCTGAAATTCCATGCGTACTTTATAGTCTGTTAATACATATTAATAGCTGATCTTTCTATAGCTAGAAAATTACTCCTTAGACCTCCAATTTGCCTAACAGCTGCCGCTTCTGTCACTCTCCTTCTGTGTCAGTGAGGTACTGAGCCACCATGAGCCAGGCGTTTTGTGCAGATGACAGATGTGTTTGGCGTTAACTGCAAAACCCACTCATGTAAAAGCGACGCTAAATCAGCACTTCTCCAATGAAACAGAGACCACTAGCCTCAGAACTGGCCTGGCAGAACCACCCAGGGGCAGCATTGAGAGCAGGTTCCCAGGATGACCAGACCCTGTGAGTCAGAATTTCCCAGAGCGGTGTCTGGGAACCCCCTTCATCACATACCCACTGTGGTTCTCATATACGCTGCTTCTACTGAGAGCAGAAGGCAGGACAATCTGCCCACCATGCTGGGCACTGAGGAAGCAACCCCGTGTCATGTTTACGATGACTCCTTCCTGAGTGCCTGCAACGTGCCAGGCACTGTGCTGACCACTTACCTTGTAGGTTCTCATTTAATCCTCACGACAACCCTGAGAAGTAGACACTATTGTTGTCCCCATTTTGCAGATGGGGAAACTAAGGTGAAGGACTCAGGTGACTAAGGGCAAACTATAAGTAGAATATTCTGGGAAGAAAATCAGGAAGAGAGCCAATGAAGTCAATGGTTCAAGGAGGGGGCAGCCAGGAGAGCCTGGAGGGTCATAACTCCTGCCTCCCAAGAGCATCACCCTCTGTGAGGCCATCTCAGTGGGTGGAGGCTGCCAGCTTCCTTGGCTGGGAGAAGAGTGAGCCATTAAAGCTGCCCAGAGGAGCCTTCTTCCTCCTCCCTGCCTTCTGCCAGCAGTGACTTCCGAGGGCCTCAAAGCATCAGCAGGTGCAGGGTCTGCTGGCCCCTCTGACTTAGATTTCCCAGGAAATCCAGCCTCCCAAGCAGTGTGAGAGCCACGTCCCTTCCTTGCCATTGTCTTTGTTCTGGGCCATCATTCACTGGAAGCTGGTCCAGCTTGGCAGCAGCCCCACTCCTGTTCCTGCACCCTCCGGCACCCTGCCCAGGCCTCCGGAAACCCAACCAGCTGATCTGAGATGTAAATAAAGCCCTTCCAGCTGCACCTGGCCAGGGCGGAAAGGGATCCCCGGGCACACGGCCTTAGGCCAAGCCCTTCTGGGCAGCCCCTGGTGCCTGCCCCCTAGAGCATGATTGGATTTTCCTCCTCCTGTTTCCTGGACTCACCAGACAGGTGGAGAGTGCCAGTGTCCTCCCCTCATTGGAAGCTGATGCCCCCACTCTTGTCTCTTGGCCTCCAGCCTCTGGGCCGATGCTGAGCTCTGGTGCGGCAGCTGCAGGCTCTGAGCCAGACGCCCACTGTGGGAAGACGGGGCCAAGTACTGCCAGTCTGGGCACCAGGAAGCCCCAGCACAGCCTCATCACCCATCTTGTGACCTTTACAACCATCCTGAGTCATTCATTCATTCATTCACTTACTCTTTCAACAACGCTTTGACTGGGCATACAAAAGTGAACCAAAAAACTGAAGAATACTTAGAGTTAACATTCTAGTAGGGAGAGACAAGCAAAATAAGTTAATTGTGATAAACACATTAGAAGAGATGAGTACTACAAAGGGAAGCAGGGAGGGGATGGGGAAAGCTGAGTTTCCAGTGGTTTCTCCAGTGGGGGTTGGGTGGGGGCTTTCCTAATGCCCTTGGGACCTACACCATCTGGCTGTTTTTCTTTTGCAGTTTCCCTGGGTTCCATCGCTGAGGAACCCAGTGGAGGGGACCTGAGCAGTCCAAAAGTGGGCACCTGCCTCCTACCCTCAAATGCCTGTGGGATACACCAGCTGGTGCCTGTAGGCACCCCTCAGTCCAGACAGGGATGGTTCAGCCCCCTCCCCCCAGTGAAGAAATTGTTATGAATTGCAGCTAACATTTAAGAATATGGAGATTTCACATGAAATATAGTATTCTGGCTTCTCTCAAGAAATTGGGACACCTTCAAAGCCCAGGTCCTCCATCCCCCAGGACGATATCAGTGAGACTCTCTGATTAGGGTCAGTCCTGAGCAAGGGCCCTCCATCATTCATTCATATTCTCTGACAACTCCCGAGGAAATCTGGGTTTGTGACCCTAACCCAGGTCAACAAATTTGAACTCGGTATGCAAAAGACGTACTTTAATCACTAGCCTGAAAGAACCCTTCCTGTCACTCAGCAAGGCCTGGGCTCCCCTTTCTGCTCTTCTGTTTCTGCCCACAAAACTCCCGAGGTTAAGATGGGGCTCTGAGGCTTCATTCACACAGGGCTGGTGTCTGCTGGGCCAGGCTAGGGCTGCACACAGAGGCCAGGGGGCGCCTCAGGCACCCAGCACCTCCTGCCTCATCTCAGGGCTCAAAAGGCGTCTTACCCATGGCGATTTGCCGGCTTCCTTTTGCTTTGGAAAGGCAGGGAAAGCTTCAGTCTTTGCTCCTTGCCGTTGGACAGGTGTTTCCCTAGTGACAAGTTGAAATCCCGAGAAGCCACTTTCCCCAGCAATGTTAAAGTCAGGTAACATGCAATCACTGCCTCCTGAAACCCTGTACATTTTGCAGTAGTTTTAGACCAGATTGTTCCTTTAAAAGCCCAGTATTTTCCTGCTTTCTTTCCTAAGCATAGGCGTTTCTAAGCATTTTGTAATATATATATATATATAGTGGTTCCTTAAGGATGCACCCAAAGGCGTCTGAGAACAGTGGCCTTCTAGACCTTATATCCCTGGCGCTACTGAATGAAAAGCCCCTCGTCTTACACCACCACCACAGCCAGGAACAAAGTGAAATTTGCTCCAGATCACACTCAATTCCAAGTGTCTGCTTTAGTTTATAGTTGCTGGCCTTGGAGCCTGGAAGCAGTGGTTCCCTGCAGAGCTGGCCACACCCAGAGCAATTACTTCAGTTCTCTGGGGTGGGACCCAGGCCTCTGTGGTGTTTAAAGCTTCCTGGGGATCTCAGTGAACAGCCAGGGTTGGGATCCATTGCTCCAGTGGCTGCCAGGGGGTGGTAACTCCCAGGTGAGTCTCCAGACCCCTGGGCTTCAGGACACAGCCTGCATGAGTCAAAGCCCAGCCCCACTTTCTAGCTCCCTGACTTTGAGCAAGTTAATTATTGCCCCCGTGCCTCAGTTTCCCCATCCGTAAGTTTACAAATGACACTGATCTCATAAGGCATGAGGATTGACAGTGGCTGGTAGTAGTAAGTGCTTACTAAATGGTAGTGTGTATAAATGTGTGCCTCTGTTTTTGCTGTGGATGTGGTTTCCTGAGTGATTCCTCATGACTAGTGATTCCGGGGAGTTGAGGATTTCCTATACCAGAAGGAGAGATAATAGAATCAGAGCCGATTAGATCTTCAAGTACCCCCGCTCCCCTGCCATCATAGATGATGATATTACAGCTGCCATGCTGGAAGGGGGTTGTGTTCAGATTTTAGAGCAGAGAAACTGAGGCTGTGCCCATGCTAACCACTGTTAAAGGCAGATTCAGACAAGCCCTAGGCACTTGATGCTTCCAAATTAACCTTGTTCTCTGGGTCCATTTCCCTTAGTCTGGCCGAGCCAGTCAGATGGGGCTGCTGGTCTTCCTCCCATGTGGATTCTTGTGTCTGAGGGAGGTTGCAAACACCACAGGAGATGTTTTAATTTAAGGGAAACTAGCTCTTCTTCCTTTTAAGACGAAACGTAGTAAAATTTTAAAGACTTTTTCAAACGGTCCCTAAATTTGGTACTTAAGCTAATTATGGCTGCCTTTTTAAAATGTCCAAATTAAAAATAGACATCTAAATGAGAATGCAGGACACAGCCCAGAGCCTGGGGCCAGGTTCAGTTTCCTAGAATCAGCCCTCCTCTGGCCTAATTTATACTTTGGAAAGATCAAAGGGAGATGAAGGGAATTGGAGGCTGGGGCTGGGGGCGGATCTAGGAGTCGTTTGCAGCAGATGGTGAACCTGGGTTCTATGTTCTGTAATTAAGAATAGCTGCGAATTGGTGAAAGATGTTAGATTACAGTCATTTCCACGTAGTATAAAGCTGTGGTTCTCAAAGTGTGGTCCCCAGGCCTGCAGCAGCAGCATCACCTGGGGTAATGGGTTGAATTGTGTCCCTCAAAAAATTCCTATGCTGAATTCTGGGGGGTACAGAGCAGCGCAGAATATGACTGTATTTAGACACAGGGCCTTTAAAGAGGCAATTAAGTAAAAGTGGAGCTGTGTGGGCAGAGCCCGAATCCAATCTGACGGAAGTACTCCTAAGAAGAAAGACTCACCAGGGGTGTGTGCACAGAGGGTTGACCTTGTGGGAAGGCAGTAGGAAAGGCGCCCTCTGCAGGCCAAGGAGAGAGGCCTTGGAGAACACCACCCCGGCTGGCATCTTGGTCTTGAACTTTCAGCTTCCAGAACCGTGAGGAAACAAACTTCTGTTATTTAACCAAATGTCAATTCTCAGGCCATATCCCTGACCCTACTGAGTCAGAAACTTTGCGGGCAGAGCCCAGCAAACTTTTGTGTCAATAAGCCCTCCAGGGGGCGGCGCCTGTGGCTCAAAGGAGTAGGGCGCCGGCTCCATATGCCAGAGGTGGCAGGTTCAAACCCAGCCCTGGCCAAAAATAAATAAATATATAAATAAAGTCTTTAAAAAAAAAAAAAAAAGCTCTCCAGGAGATTTTTTACAGATGCTAAAATTTGAGAGCCACTGGCATCACGTAGTGAGCCCAGGAGAGAATGACACGTAGTTAGAAGTAGGGGCTGGTCTGCTAATATTAAGTTTCTTTTAGTAGGCTCTGGAAGTCTCTGGAAAAGTCCCCATGGGTTCTATAAAATGAGAAAGTGTATGTTAAAGCGTTCTATATGCGCCGAAGCGTTCTGTAGACATTAGATGGAAGAAAATTGTAACATTAGTATTCAGTCAGCTGAAGAATGCAGCCCTCTAAATACTCCAACATAAGCAAACTGAATCCAGGCATCTCCCCTCCTGACTGCATTTTCTCGGTCCTTTAAAATCGTGGATTTTTTCCACTCCACCAATTTGGAATGTTTCCCTTTTCTGATAACCACAGCAAGGAAATTTAATCATATTTCCCCTTTTGTCCCTGCTTCTAGGAAGCCCACCGTCCAAGGAGGTTCTTAATCTCACCCCTCGTGATATTAAGATATTCATTTTCTTCAATTTCAATTTTATGTCCTTTGTTATAATCTCTTCAGACCCTTTTGAGAAAGAATAAAAAGAAGAGGGGAAAGAAAGGACGTATGAGAAGAAAGAGGTTGATTTCATAGCCCCAGTAATTATCAGATCAACAAATCCCTGCTTTATAAAACTGGTAAAATTTGTTTGGAAAAGACTGATGTTCTCACTCAGTGACAAGTGGACAGATGTTTCCTCATTAATGAGTCTTCTTCACTCCCTTCTCTTCCTGATGTCCCAAAGCTGTCGGTCCCTTGGGTAGGTCTTGAACTGTTCAGGGAACGTGTTAGTTGCTGAAGACTTAAGGACAGTTACAAAAGCTCCTCTGAGCTCTGGCTGGGGACAAGAATGTTATCCCGTAGACCAGGGGAGCATAAAAGTGATGTAACCAGGTTTGCATTGTTTAAGTTGAAAACTGCTGTTTTCTTGATCACAATTTCTAACTAGCTGTTGGTCCTGTGAACAAATGTGGTGATTTGTAGCACCCCCCGGGCTGCCATCAGAAATCTCTCCTGCCCCATCTCAGCATTATGGCAAAGAATTCGCCTCCGCCCTCTGATCTGTCCAGAGCTGCCTTTATTCCAGATTTCATAAACCAAAGTTCAAGACGTCCAGAGATAGAACCGCGAGAGGTCTGGAGTTCTGGATAGGAATTTTATGAATTTTGTGTTTTTATTTGGACCTACCATTTGGGTCCAAAACTGCTGTGGAGAAGAAAAGGAAGAGGAAGAAACCTCAAGTACCCCATTTTAAAGCGCCACTGAGTTACTTTCTGCCTCGGTAACTGGTTATAAAATGATCCTACGATATTCGGTTCCATTTTTCCTGCCTTTGTAGTCCTGAATGGAATATTAACTGGCATGCTACCTCCCCGGGCATTCCAGGAAATTGTCACCCATTGAAAAGAACTGGTGGGGGGGAGGCTTCTTCTTCTGCTTAGCTTAGTAACTTATTGCCTTAAATTGTCCTTAGGAATTAAAATGGCAAAACTGATGGGCACTCTTCCCTTCTCAGTTCTTCTGTTTCCTTCAGGACACTTTTTTCTTTTTTTTTTTTAAATGGCATCGCATAAAAGCCCAAGAGGTCCATGAATGCTCCTCTTAAGATGATGAATACATCTGCTAAGAATTCATGACTTGCAAAGGTCAGAGTTTTCCTAGTTGAAATAAATATGAAGTGAATTCAATAACCAAGGACTGACCTGCAGCAAAATCACAGAGCTGGTGAAATTCTCTTTGCAGTTCCTGGCCTTTTTTTGGAGGGTGGGAGGTTTCTTTTTTCCTGCTTTCATAAAAGACTGCCTACATATGAGCCACCTACTTTGTACCTTATCTTGTCCAAATCCTACACTCAACTCGATCTTATTTACTTAATGCTGAACCGTGCCTTATTTGATTTCATCAACACCCCTGCAGGGAAAGTGGTACTATCCCATTTTTCAAATGAGAAAACTGGGACTCAGAAGATTAAAGCTGTTGTCCAAGACCAAGCCCCAGGTCTTCTGATTTCAAATCTTATCCTCTTCCTATTTACTAGTACCCTAATACACTTTCCTTTTTCTTCTGTGTAAAAACCTTATTTTATATAATGTTATCTTCTCTTACCCATTTATACTTTAGTATGAACTTGGCTCAGAGTTATGGACTGAATACCTGACTCCTGTATTAGTTTCCTAAGGCTGCCATAATAAATTACTGTAAACTGGGTGGCTTAAAACAGAAATTTATTCTCTCCCAGTTCTAGAAGCCACAAGTCTGGAATCAAGGTGTTGGAAGGGCCATCTTTGCTCTGAATTGATCCTTGCTCCCCTCTTCCTAGCTTCTGGTGATGGCTGGCAATTCCTGGCTCTGCCTCAGCCCTCACGGGGCATTCTCCCTGTGTGTCTCTGTGTCTCCTCTTTCCCTTCTTGTGAGGACTCCAGTCATTGGATTAGGGCCACCCTAATCCAGTATAACTCATATTAACTCATTGCATCTGCAAAAACCCTGTTTCCCTACGAAGTTACATTCTGAGGTTCTGGGTGGACATGAATGTTGGAGGGACACTACTCATCCCAGCACACTCTCTAATAAAGAACTTTCTGATATCTATGAACAATTAGGAAATCTCTTTAGCCACAGAGAGGCCTTCCTACTTGCATATCAAAGAGCTATGTAGATCCCTAAAGAGATATATTGAGTCATTCATTCATTCACTCAACATAAACTAGCTAAGCATCTTCTATGTGGCAGGCATTTTTTTTCAAGCACTGGAGAAACAGCCATGGAAAGGCAAAGCCCCCACTTCATGGTACTTTATATTCAGCAAGGACAAAGCTTTATGCCAGAATGGTGTGAAAAGCATAGATCTGGGGTCACAAGATCTGGTGTGAGTCACACTTCTGGCTTCTCACAGAAGGACTTAACCTTGGGGGAGTCATTTAGCCTGTCTCAGCCTGTTTCCTCACTGACGATGGAAATCCTGAGAATCCTGAGACCAGCATGGCTTTAGGAATGTTGGGAGGGCTTCCAGGAGGTAATGAGGAAGGATGCTCTCTGCAAATCGTTATCAGTATTATGGGTATGGCCGTTGTGTCTGACAGATGTAAAACTGACCCCTTGGGTTATTGATTGCAGTAACTGATAGCAGTTAATGTGTTTAACGTAATGGGTTTTTTTTTTTTTTTTTGAGACAGAGCCTTAAGCTGTCCCCCTGGGTAGAGTGCTGTGGCTTCACTGCTCACAGCAACCTCCAACTCCTGGGCTCAAGTGAGTCTCCTGCCTCAGCCTCCCAAGTAGCTGGGACCACAGGTGCCCGCCACAACACCCGGCTATTTTTTGGTTGCAGCCGTCATTGTTGTTTGGCGGCCCGGGGCTGGATTCGAACCCGACACCTTAGGTGTATGTGGCTGGTGCCTTAGCCGCTTGAGCCACAGGCGCCGAGCCTAATGTAATAGGTTTTTAAGCGGGTGGAGGGAGTTTTGCAGTACCTGACACACAATGGCACACATTTCGGACAGGACCTGGTGCACAATGAGCATTCAATCAGTGTTGGATATGGGTATCGGTGTCCTGATGGGTGTAGTGCATGAGGGAAAATCCAGAAATGCTGCAGCTGGTTTGTGACATTTCTTGGTACGTTCATGACATCACTAGCTATTTGGACTGATCAAGTGCCCGTGCCTACTGGGCTTTCAGACCTGGTGGCAAAATCTTAGCAAGATAAAGTAATGCGAGGGTCTAGGCAGTGAGGAAGAACATTCTGGAAGATTCCCCATGGACTCGGAACAGAACATATGGCCACCAGTGTTGGCTCTACCCACTCAGATGACCAACGTATGCTTGGGGGCTGTGTTCCCAGAGCCAGAAGGCAACCAGGGGACCGTGTCACCTGTAGCCCCAGAGCCCTGGTGGCCCATTACCTCTCTATAACTTTAACCTCAATTAATATTAATTGCCTTTTATTGAAAAGGGCCACACTGCGCCTTCATGAGGAGCCCGTGGAGGTACTGAAACTAGGAGTGGGTGCCTCAACGCCATAAAGCCCTCTGAGTCCCCAGATGCCAGTCACCAGAACGGTGGCAGAGCCAAACAGAGTGGTCTTGGGTTTCCTGTTCCAGATGGCCTAGGGAATCTGGTTCGAACTGGGGACAAGTGGCCTCTAGGGAGAGACCTTTGCTGTTAGAATTTAAAGGACATCTTCCCATGCATTTCCCTTTAGCCTCGAGGGAGGCTGTCAGCTCTCTGCCTTGGTGCTTCCTAGACTCTGAGCCCCCTGGGTCATATCTCCAGCTGCGATGAGCAGGACACCTTTTCCATCCTGAGGCGGGGGCCTGAGGGTCCCCTTTGCGGCCAAGTGGAAATGTTGCAGACACATACTAAGCCCAGGTTTCTCTTGTGTCCCCTCTGCAGCTGGAGCTCTCAAACACTGCTGTCCTCCACCAGATGCGGCGGGACCAGGTGACAGACACATGCCGCGCCAACAGCGCCACCAGCCGCAAGCGGCGGGTACTGACGCCCAGCGACCTGAAGCACTTAGTGGTGGACGAGGATCACGAGCTCATCTACTGCTACGTCCCCAAGGTGGCCTGCACCAACTGGAAGCGGATCATGATGGTCCTGACGGGGCGGGGCAAGTACAGCGACCCCATGGAGATCCCAGCCAACGAGGCGCACGTCTCCGCCAACCTGAAGACCTTGAACCAGTACAGCATCCCAGAAATCAACCACCGCTTGAAAAGCTACATGAAATTCCTGTTCGTCCGGGAGCCCTTCGAGAGGCTGGTGTCGGCCTACCGCAACAAGTTCACGCAGAAGTACAACACCTCCTTCCACAAGCGCTATGGCACCAAGATCATCAAACGGCAGCGCAAGAACGCCACGCAGGAGGCCCTGCGCCGCGGCGACGATGTCAAGTTCGAGGAGTTCGTCGCCTATCTCATCGATCCGCACACCCAGCGGGAGGAGCCTTTCAACGAGCACTGGCAAACCGTCTACTCCCTCTGCCACCCCTGCCACATCCACTACGACCTCGTGGGCAAGTACGAGACACTGGAGGAAGATTCTAACTACGTCCTGCAGCTGGCAGGAGTGGGCAGCTACCTGAAGTTCCCCACCTATGCAAAGTCTACGAGAACTACTGATGAAATGACCACAGAATTCTTCCAGAACATCAGCTCAGAGCACCAAACGCAGCTATACGAAGTCTACAAACTCGATTTTTTAATGTTCAATTACTCAGTGCCAAGCTACCTGAAATTGGAATAAAAGGGGGTGGGGAGAGGGAGAGAATCATGCTTTTTAATTTAAGATTTTTATTTGTCAAAAGAATTATATGGATATTGGGTTATTTTGTAAATTAATATTTCTTTGGGGGTGATGCTGCAAGCAGCATGGTGAGAATTATTTAAAATCCTTCGTAGGGAAGGGCAGCTGTCTTTGCAGGGGAATAGGATGGGTTGTCCTTGTTTTTAGAAGTGAATACTGCAACACTGTCTCAAAGGTTTCCTTGTGTTCTGGTGAATTCCATGAATTGTGCATTCCATAAATTCTAATTAATATTATTTATAGTTATTTAAACATGGTCTCTATAGATTTCTTTTTGTGACAGCAAAATCCTAACGTCTTTCCAGAAGAAATCTATGTTTCGTGCTTTGCTTGCTACAGCTCACTTGGGGGCATGAATGTTCTCCTTCCTAACCTCTCCTGGAGTCATGTGATAATAGCCATTGTCATGTGTACCAATGCCACCGTTCTTGAATTTCTGCTAGAAATAAATAGGTTGCTATTGCACTTAGAGGCGTCTTTGCAAGGGACTCATTCCAAACCAATGCCAAACCTGAAAGTTCCTTGCACTAAAGAAATGTGATTTTTTTTTAACCCAAGGAGAGAGCTGATTATAGCAAATTTTTCACCAGAATGAATAGTCTGATAGAATAGGCTTTTTTTTTTTTTACAGAAATGTTTAACTGGCAGTGCCAGTTGTGGTGAAGGTGGAGTGGCTGTTGCTTTGTTTTTGACAAGTATTTATTGAGCATCTACTATATTCTAGGCCATGCAGATATAGCATTGAACAAATCCAATAGTTTTGGCCCTCAAGAAGCTTTATGTGGACACACAGCCTCCAGCTCAAAAATTAGCAAAGCCCTGATATTCGTGGACTTTACATGGGATTTGGACTATTCATAAGCAACCCCAGGGCTTCATGATCCCTACAAATCTGCATTTTTATGTCCCAAATTTGAAAGCCATATGCTTGAAGCAGGCCACTTAACTTGGTGAGTGATTTCAAGCTCATTGCCCAACACATGAGATGGTGAAAATGTTTCCTATCATGTACCCCTTTTAATATATTGATAGTATCTGCCTTTAAACCCCATAACATTCTCCAGGCACCATGTGGGAAAGTGCTGTGATTGATTAGCAATGTCTGCCTTGGGTAAAGGAGGGGAACACTCCTTAAGTGCCTCCTGTTGCCATCTCCAGCCAAAATCCACACCCTCTGTAGAAGTGTTGTCTTCTACTGCCTGCCACTGAACAAAACTGAGACTCAGCGCGTTTGGGGTTTAGCAATGGTGGAGGTTAGAGGTGGGCTATTTGTACACAAATGCACCTGCACACCCTCCCACACCCTTCAAAGTTGAGAGACCATTGGCACCTTGGTGACTGCCATGCGTGAGCAGCAGGGACAGGCTTCCGTGCTCTTAATCCATGCCCCTTTACCCCTGAAAGGCTGAGAACTTTTTGTTTGCTGTTCCTTGCTAATTAACATCTACACACGCTTCTCATTTCCAGCCATCCCCAATGCTTCTCCGTTTGACGTTTGAGCCACATCCCTCTTAACAGCTAGTGAATGAGTTGGTAGCAGATACTGTATATAATAATAATAATAATAATAGTTCTAATAATAAGGGAGGGTGGGATGGGTTTTGCTTTCTGTTTTGTTTTTGATGCAGTATATAGTGAAGGGGTGAGAATATTCTAAACAAAAAAATGAATAATTTATTCGCAGAAACTATTAAAGTTGTATTGTAAAGCTCACAGCAAGCTCAGTGAGCAGCAGCTGCGACCTCTCACTGAGGAAATTATTTTATTTAATGTGAGTGAGGTGTGCACCAGGGAAGGTAGCAGAAGCTATTTATAAAACATTGTGCACCTCTCCCCTCTGTGAAGGGCACAGCAACCGTGCCCTTGATGGATAGAGATTTATGCAAGGTGTTTTACCAAGTTGAGTGACAGACCTTGGCTGTCCTTGGAATTGAGAGTCTGGACTTTATTTCCAGGTGAGGACACCATCCTCAGTAATAGGGCTTGTGAGACTAAAACAGATTGTCCAGCATTTTCTAGTACATGCTCTACAGAATACAGGTTAAGTCAAGTCAGTTTCCTTTCTGCAGGACTTGTCAGAGCCTTGAGTATGGGCTGTGCACTGTGAATCGCCAGGGGCAGCATCACTGAGTCAGTGGCATTTCCTGGACTTACATGACCAGAGTAACTCTATTTTGCAGATCATCTCACAGAGAGTGTTCCACAAAATATGCTCTTATTAGGTTGATTTAGCATATCCAAGGTCTACAAAGATAAAAACTATCACCCCCAAACCCCTCCAAAAACAAACAAACAAAAAAGAATGAAAACAGCACCACAGTCTCCATCTGGTTTATAGCAGCAGAGACACTTTATCAATGAATTAAACTTTGACCAAAGTACAATGGTTCTAATCCTGGACACTGCCACAGACAACGATCCCATCCCTCCCAATGGCACAGAGGGAAGTCCTGGGTGGTGTGGACCACAGGAAGCGGGTATAAGGCCTCGAGTGGCTTCCTGTTCCTGAGGTCTTAAAGGATGCTTAGTGGAGTGGTGATTTCTTGATGAGTGCTTCTTCAGCTCCATGGCTGGGAATTGTTCACTGTGAGCTTCTTTGGTTTTTCAATGGAAATTCACATCGTTTTGCATTTCGGAGTCCCTCTTTGATCAGTTGTGCAAGCTTGCTCCGTGTCACGTGCAGATGGCCTTCTTTCATCTGGCTTCTCTCTCTTAAGTGAGAAAGATTGTCCTTCAGGGGATGACACATCAATAGGTTTCTGAAACGAGGGACTCTTTCTCCTCCTGTTTTGTTTTGCGTTCACATTTTATTTCCTAATGGCGTAGAAACTTTTCTAAAAAAGATCGATTCAACTCTTTTGCAGACTATGGAAAGTAACCGTGTCCTTGGTTAAAGAAATCCATGGGTGAAGTGTGCCTGGAAAATGAAAGTTAGTGTTTTTTAGAGAAAAATATTTGAAACTGCTTTCTGTACGGGCTTAGATGGAGAAAAATCCAGGCAGATGTCCCATCTCCAAGCCTCTCTTCAAAGGCCATGCTGTGTTTTAAAGACCAGGTACAGTCAAGGTAGTATCTACAAGGACATTCCTGCTTACCCCATCCCTTTGGTTGGAAAACTCTCCATAATTCCTGCAGCTGCTCCAGACCCCCTTCCCTACCGGCTCTCCCCAGCTGGCCTGGGAAGAAGAGCCGTCTGCTGACCTGTGGTGCCTCCGAGGAGACTGTCCTCCTCTCCATCCTCCAGGTGAGCTTTACCCTTCTGCTTGGTCAGGATCTGGATTCCACAGGAGAGCAGTGGGCAATAGAAGCTTCAGTCAGACCCATTCTCCTGGTGGCAAAGGCGTGGAAGCACAAAGATCTAAGCCATGATGGTGGAAAGTTCCAGAACGAAGCGTGTGAGTCCCTAGCACGCTTAGCTGGTGGGGTCTGGACCAGTGCTACAATAGTGATTGCAGAAGTCCCAGTGCTAACCTCTGCTTCCCTTCCCAGCCAGTCCTCCCCTACTCACACACATAATCCCAGCTGCCCCATTGTGTGCAAGCCTGGTGACCAAACCCCTCCTCACCCTCCTCCACGTCAGCAGGACTGACCACATCACACACCCCGGGTTCCTACCACCAGCATTTCCCCCAGCCTTTCCCCATCATAGTCAACTGGACCCCATGACAGGACCTGCCAGAACCAGCTTCACCCTATCTGTTCACAGGTGAACTTCAGTCTTCAGCTCTTTGTTAGGTAGAGAAGGAGCTGCCCATGCTCAGTATGGCATATGGGCATAGAATTTACCATCTCTGTGAAGTGTGATTTTCTTTTTTTACATATTTGTATGCAGTAGAGGGTCTGTTGTAGAAAACTCTCCCTGTATCTTGCTGTACTGTTAAAGAAAGCTGAATTCCACATTGCCAACAAAAGTGTGACGTGTTCATGAACCTTCCTCCAGGAAAAGCCATTCAACCCTGATTATTTTTCTAAGTAACTTCAATTAAATTGAAGAAAAAAAAAAGCAGCTTCTTTCTGTGTATGGTTTGTTCATGCCTCATTAACAAAAGACTGTAGGGGTTGGGGGGCGTGTTCCTTAGTGTGTGGGGGGCCCTGCTCATGTGTGTCAAAGGATGGAGATATAGACACCATTGGTGGACTTGGCCCTGGTAAAGACCACCATAGATCCAAATTCCTTCTGTGTATTTAGTGAATGGAAGCTTTTCTTCAGTCCTTTTTTTTCCCCTGTGAACTTTGTAGGTGATGCATTAGAAGGCCCACTGTGAATTATACCACTTCATCACCAATGTGAAAAATAAGGCAGTGGAGACTCCCAGATGTCAAATGGCTTTGGTGGCAGAGCCAGTATACAAACCCAGGATGATATGCCCTCATAACCCCGGGCTTCTGGCACTAAATGGCACGCCTCTCCAAATGACTACCTGTGGTCCCACTGCTAGCAAGTTGCATATCTGTATTCAAGCCCAAATTTTCCAAGTCCACATCCGTTCCTTTTCTGATGCCCCACAGGGATGGATGGGCATCTTTTAAACTCTAATGGTAAAAATGATTTCTTTATATTTGGTCAAAAAAGAAATCATACTCAACATTGTTTCTCTATTTTATTGTATTCTAATTTCTTTAAATGCGTTATCTAAACATTTTTAACGGAAGAATGTTGGGCGAGAAAATATCCTACTCTTCAATCATGCCAGGTATAGTTTCTACTCTGTCCACTTGCCAGCTAGGTTTCCCCGCTGGTGGCTTGGTTCCCACACCTGCCTGTCATCATCCCTGTCCTTGCTATAGTACCATCTGGTTGGGAAATGCCCAGATCATAGGGCTTAGTCATTTTAAATTAGTAGAAATTAACAGAAGACATGCTTCCTTTCTCATCACTGTATGAGTTTCTCATCACAGGCTAAGTTTGTCATAGCCTGCCCCCGCCTCATTGGGACATTGGGAAACAAAGATACAGTCATCTCTAGCCTTGGTTTGCTCCCTTGGGAGTGAGATTGAACATGACCTCTTGGCAGTGGCCAACTAATCAGGAGGCATTTCTGATGGTGCCACTGGTGCTGTGTGTCTGACGCTGCAGAAGATACAGAAACCAAGGAGCCTGTGTCCCAGAACTCAGGGTGAAGTTATTACTGACTCACTGCCAAGCCAATAAAAATAGGATGGGTCAGAATCATTAGTGATTCTGGGAAGAGCTCTCTTTCTTGGGAAGAGCTCTCTTTTTTCAAGTTGTATCTTTCCTACATTTTTGGTATTAGAATAACTTTACTGTTGTGATAATAGATATTAACTGATACTAGGAAATAAGTCAAATGTGGGCAACTTCGGTCCACTCCCGATGTCAATTTATAAACATTTTCTGAAAGAGACAGGATATCCAGAAATTATCGGTCAAGAGCACATTTGAAGCCTGAGGTGAGGGAAAGAAGCCTCAGGGATTGGTGGAGAACAGATCTCAATAGAATCCCTTTGTGAGCACTGTTCTGAGCTTTACACAGCTGGAACCCACATGGGAGGGGCCGGTGGCCCTGGCCCCTGGGTTCTGGATGACTTTGGAAGAAGTTGAATACTGGCCTACATTGGCCATAGAGAACTTATCAGAGATCTTGGGCCTGGGGTGATGGATATCTGTGGTATACTACAAAAAAAAAAAAAAGGGACATTCTAGGTAAGGAAGGGGAAAATAAGGAGGTATCCGCCTTGGGAAGTAGCACCTGGATACTGGGGCCATTGATGAAGGTCAGATAATCAAGAGCAGAAATGGGTTTCTTGGAAGGTGTGACTTCAGTTTGGGACAAGCCAAATTAATGTCCAGGTGGAACATCCATGCCTGGTTCTACAACTTCCCTACTCAAAGTGTGGTCCATGGACCTGCAACATGGATATTATTTGGGAGCTTGTAAAAACACAGTGTCAGCTATGTTGGGGCCAGTACCAGCCTTCTGCATTTTAAGAAACTCCCCAAGTGATTCATACACACATCCACGTTTGAGAAGTGCTGGTCTAGAGCACAAGAGAGAGCCTGAGATGGAGCTGTGGCCATGTGAGATGGGGTAATCTTTCATTAGTGCTTATCCTTCCAGCAACCCTGAGATGTATGTGATCAGGGCCACTGTGTCTGGTTGTACAGGTTGTGCACTGCACAAAAGTAGACCAAGAATGGGACTGACATTTGACATTATCCTGAAGGAAGGGGTGACTTCTTACCCTGCTTGCCAAGTTATGGGCCCAGGGGCCGTGACCACCAACAAAGCACATTGTTCTAGTTTGCACAAAAGCCCTGTGGCTTAGCAGTGGCCCTGGATAGAATGGTTTCACATCCTCATTTGCAGTTCCACAAAAACCTGAAGAACAAAAGTTTTTTCATGGATTTACAAAAACCTTACTTGGTAGCAAAACCTGACCTTAGCTAACATGAGACTAATTAGAGTCTTTATTTTTCCTCTATTTTTCCTGCAGAAATATCCATGTGTTTTGTTATGAGAGTTCAGCCCATACTCTACTAGGATAGAATATGATACATGATATTCACACAGTGTTTTTTTTTTTTAATTTGAAAAATCCTATAACACATGTGACCTCAGGGTTTCAGGTAAGAACTGTGAACTTGTATTACCCCAGTTTTACAGATGGGGAAACTGAGGCTCAGAAAGGTTACGTCCCTCCAAAGCTAGCGCATGAGGGAGCCAAGGTCCAGACACTGTATTTTTTGGGGCCTGTCACTAGTTCTGAGAGGCTTACTGAGTTAGACACAGATCAGCGGTCCAGGCCTCCCTTCACAAGCATTGCATATTTTTAGATAGAAACACAGTTTAAGGAGCACAGGAGCATAGAATAATCTGCCTTTCGTGTGGCTCTCCAAATGCCACTCCTTATACCAGAGCCACATTTTCCCAAACAAGGCTCTGCATGGTCTGACAGCATTTAGCCCAAAGCCAGGAACCCCCGTGTCCAATGCAGCCTCCCCTGGCGCACACACACAGAATCCCAGCACTGTTGCAAAGGAAAGAAAGCAAACGAATTCTCGTGGGCTCTGTGGCTGAGATGAGCCTAACTAGAGCAAAACAGCAGGATAATCTTCTGTTGTACTATTCTTATTCACCAGAGACAGAAGTCTCCATCAGCAGCAGCGGGATCCAAATGCCAATTCCTTTTTTAAAAGACATGTGCGTGCTTTCGAGAACAATGCCTGTCATCTCTTCAGAAGCAAGAGATGCTTTAGCAAGAAAGAATCGACTTTATTCTCCTCACAGAAATAAACCTGGAGCTATAAATTAGCAGCCAGACAAGAGTCAATGTACCTTCCTCTTTGAAATGGTGCAAACTCTAAAATGATACTCATGTGGTATACCTCCGTCTGTATTCTCCCCTTTTGAGCTTACATGTTGCGATATTGCCACGAGGTGAATGTTGGAGACTGCAGATCTTGTCACCAAAATCAATGATTATTCATGATTTATTTAAATGAATTTCAGCTTTCCTTAAAATATTTATGTTTAAAAAATCCCTTTATTTAAAAAACATTTTCCAGGGGACATTGAAGTCAAAAGCATCTTATGATCTGATTCTTGCCATTAGGTATACACAAATTACGTATTTAGATTATTTTATGATATACACATATTCCTATGTCCTCTTTGGAAAAATGCGTATTCAAAGCCTTTGCCCATTTACAAAATTGGTTTGTCTTATCACTGAATTGTAATAAGAATTCTTTATCAATTTTAAAGTTATCAGAAATATATTTTGCAAATATTTGCTCCCACTCGGTGACTTATCTTTTCATTTTCTTTTTTTTTTTTTTTTGCAGTTTTTGGTCAGGGCCAGGTTTGAACCTGCCACCTCCAGTATATGGGGCCAGCGCCCTACTCCTTGGAGCCACAGGCACCACCCTCTTTTCATTTCCTTACCTCAATCTTTCAAAGAGCACAAGTTCTTAATTTTAATGAAGTCCAATGAATTCGTTTGTATTTTATCAAGTATTTGTGTGTGTGTGTCCTATATAAGAAACCTTTCCCAACCTCAGTCCCCAAGATTGGCTTTAATGTTTTCCTACAGAAATGTTATAGTTTTAGCTTTTAATTTAAGCCTACATCAGTTTGGTTAATTTTGCATATGGTATGAAGGCTCCTAGTTCAGACCATGTAAATATACAGTCGCTCCAATAGCTTTTGTTGAAAGAACTGTGTTTTTTTCACATTGGTGCCTTTGTCAAAAATCAAGTGATCACATACATGTGGGCTTCTTGGACTGTCTCTGTTGTTCTGTTGATCCGTATATCCTTACACCAGTATCACACTGTCTTAATTACTATAGCTTTATAGGAAGCCTTGAGCTCAGGTACTGTCATTCTCCCAAGTATGCTCTTATTTTTTTCTTTATTGCACTGGCTATCCAAGGCTTATTAAAAGTGGTTAGGAGGGGGTGGTGCCTGTGGTTCAGTGGATAGGGCGCCAGCCCCATATACCGAAGGTGGTGGGTTCAAACCCGGGCCTGGCCAAACTGCAACAAAAAAAATACCCGGGTGTTGTGGTGGGCGCCTGTAGTCCCAGCTACTTGGGAGGCTGAGGAAAGAGAATCACCTAAGCCCAGGAGGTGGAGGTTGCTATGAGCTGTGTGACAACACGGCACTCTACTGAGGGTGATGAAGTGAGACTCTGTCTCTACCAAAAAAAAAAAAAAAAGATGATTAGGAGGAAAAGTATTCAGTTTTCCACTATAAAGACTGATTCTAGCTGTTGGTGTTTTGTAGATGTCCTTTATCAGGTTGAGACGGACCATTTGCTAGTATTGTATTTAACATTTTTACACCTATGTTCATGGGAAATACCACCTTATAGTTCCCTTTTCTTATAATGCCTTTGTCTGGTTTTAGCATATGGTAATGCTGGCCTCATGACTCGGAAAGTGTTCCTTCCTCTACTCTTTTCTGGAAGAATTTGTATAGAAATTGTATTCATTCTCTTTCAAATATTTGGTAAAATTCACTTAGGAAGCTATCTGAGCCTGGAATTTTTTACCATGGGAAGGTTTTTGTTTGTTCCTGTTTTTTTTCCTTTTTGTTGTTGTTGTTGAGTTGTCATTGTTGTTTAGCTGGCCCAGGCCAGGTTGGAACCCACCAGCCCCAATGTATGTGGCCGGCACCCTAACCATCAAGCCCATGGGAAGGTTTTTAATTATAAATTTAGTAGATGTTGGCTACTTAAGTAATCTAGTTTTTCTTGAGTGAACTTTGGTAACATACATACCTTTTAAGGACTGTGTCCATTTCATCTAAGTTCTTGAATTTGCTGGCACAAAGTTGTTTATGATTTTCCTTTATTATCACATTAAGGCCTGTTGGATAAATATCATTCCAATAACTATGTTCCTTCTTTTCGTTTCTGATATTTCTAGTTGGTGTTATCTCTCTTTTCTTCAGTCATTTGGCTGAAAATTTATCAGTTTTATTGATTCCTTCTAAGAATCTTTTGGTTTCATTGATTTTCTCTGTTGTTTGCTGTTTTCAGTTTCATTGATTTGTGCTCTCATTTTTATTATTTACTTTTTCTGTTTGCCTTGTGATGAATTGAATTTGTTCTTTTTATAGTTTATGCCAAAATCTTAGATTATTAATTTGAGTACTTTTTTCTTTATTAAATCAGCACTTAAAGCTATTTCTTCTCTAAGTACTACATTTGGGGCACCCCTTAAATTTTGGTAAGTTGTATTTTCACTTTTATTAAGTTTAAAGTATTTTCTAGTTTTCTTTGTGATTATTTATTTGTGGATTATTTAGAAGTGTGTTGGAAATTTTCCAGATCTTTCTTCTATTTCAAGTTTAATTCTGTGTGGTTAGAGAAAATACTTTGTGGGTTTCAATCCTCTTAACTATCCATATTCTTGTTTTAAGGCCTAGAATAGGCTCTATTTTTGTGTATATTTCCTGTGTACTTATTTTTTTAGAGAGAATCTCATTCTGTTGCTTGCACTCAAGTACAGTGACATCATCATAGCCCACTGTAAACTCAAACCCTGGGTACAAGTAATCCTCTTGCTTTAGCCTCCCAAGTAACTGGGACTTTAGGTGTGCACCATGATGCCCAGCTAATTTTTCTATTTTTGGTAGAGATAAGGTCTTGCTATATTGCTCAGGCTGGTCTTGAATTCCTGGCCTCAAGTAAGCCTCCCACCTCAACCTCCCAAACTGCTGGGATTATAGGGGTGAGCCACTGCACCAGACCCTCCCTGTGCCCTCTAAAAGTATTTGTGTTCTGCTATTATTGAGTAGAGGCTTCTGTAACTGTTGACTGGGTCAAGCTGACTGATTTTGTATTTTAAGTCTTCTATATCTTTATTTATTTTCTATCTATTTGTTTATCAATTATTGATGAAGAGTATTAAATTATCTATTATAATTGTGGATTGACCTATTTCTCCTTGAAGTTGTATCAATTTTTGCTACACAAATTTTTGAACTTCTAAAATTAGGTGCATACACATGTAGGATTGTTATGTTTTCTTGATTAATTAATCCCTTTATCACAGGGAAATGTCCCTCTTTTTCCCAAGTAATATTCTTTTTCTGAAGTCTGCTTGTTTGCTACTAATATAGCTACTCCAGCTTTCTTTTTTTTTCAGTGTTTTCATTGTGTAGCTTTTTCTGTCTTTTCACTTTTAACCTGTATCTTTATGTTTAAACTCATATTTAGGGCTTAAAAAAATCTAATCTTACAACTTCTGCCTTTTAACTGGAGCATTTAGACCATTTATGTTTAATGTACTTATTGATATAATTGGGTTTAAATCTACCATCTTATCTTGTTTTCTATTGTCTTATCTTTCTTCCTTCCATTTATTTCTTTTCCTTTTCTTGGATTGAATAGGTTTACGATTCCATTTTTTAAATATGCTTTTAAATTAGCTATTTTTTTGTTGGTTTGCTTTTAGTGTTTGTTTTAACATGCATCGTTAAGCTTATTGCAGTCCATCTTGAAAAAGATACATATACTATATGTAAATTTGGTATAAGAATTCCACACAACAGATTACTTGCATTTACCCCTTCTTTTTACTATTGTTGCCATATATATTTTGTTCTACATATTATAAACTATAAAATGTATTGTTATTATTTTTGCTTTATCAGTCAATTATTCTTTATAGAAATAAAAAGTGAGGAAAATTAGCATTTACCCACATATTTATCACTTGTTCCTTTCCTTAACTCCAATTATAGGTATATATAATCTTTTAATGTTGTTTGCTAATTCATCATCACTATCATCTGGGGGGTCTGTTTATATTGACTGATTTTTCTCCTGATTATTTTTCACATTTTCTTGCCTTTTTTGTATGTCTGGCAACATTCGATACTACATATTTAATTTTTAATTTTACATGCTTAAATACTGGATTTTATTCTATTTCTTTAAGAGGTATTGGATATTTTCTGGAAGTCAGTTACATTACTTGTAGATTAGGCCGATCTTTTTGAGGTTTGTCTTTAAACTCATTTAAGGTAGGTCTAGCGTAACATTTATTCTAGAGCAAATTTAGCTCTGCTAGTAAGGTGTGGTCTTTCTGAGGATTCTACTTACTATAATTCCATGAGTATTCATTGAGATCTTTCATGCTGGTTAGAGGCAACTTAAATAATTCCTGGCACTATGTTGCTCCTGGGAATTATTTTTCATATAGTACCCCAGCAATTGTACTGTCCTTGAACACTGTTATCATCTGGCCTTGTGGATTTCACTCTATGCATGCCCTCACTGGTCTTCAGTCAAAGACTCAAAAAGATTTCTATCCAAATTTCTGATGCTTTTTCTCAGTATTGCTCTCTCCACCTTGATACCCTGGTCTGTATCTAATTTTAGGCACCTTGCCTTTCAGAACTTCAATCTGTTTCCTCAACTTAGACACTATGGAATTCCTCTCTGTGAGCCACTGTCAGACAACAGTCAGACACAAAATTTTAGGTAACAGTTCATTTCTACCTATTGTTCAATATCTGGAAATAGTTGTTTCCTATATTTTGTCCATTTTTCTAGTTTTTTTTTTTAATTGTAGGAAGGTAATTCTGAACTATCTTACACCCTTATGGTCAGATGCAGAAATCTACCTGTTTTAATAGCTATAATTAAGCCAACAGTTATGATTTATTTCATTAATCCCTGAATAGTAAGGATTTAGTGTTGTTTCTCTAATTAAAAAAATTATTTTAGTAATACCTTTTATAATTATTTCTCTAATTCAAATTATATATACTGCCATTGTGAGCATTATTATAAATGCTGGGTTTTTCACCTAGGAGGATATTTTCTGAAGAGTTGCAAGAGCAATTTTGTAGTTCTCATTGCTATATTTCCTTATTATCTCTAGAAAGATAAAACCCATTTACAGTGCCTCTAGGAGTATGAATACATATTTCTCCTGATTGCTAACATTGAACTTTATCACTTTAATTTATTTTTGTTAGTTGAAACCGTGAGCAATGGTGCCTAGAAGATGGTTCAATTTATTGTTTTTTTCTTATACCGCTAGGAAAATTGTGCAGTTCTCCATTGAATAATTAAATGACTCTTCTTTCATATTAGCTGTC
The DNA here is from genome assembly GCA_963574575.1 of Galagoides demidoff. Lineage (NCBI taxonomy): Eukaryota > Metazoa > Chordata > Mammalia > Primates > Galagidae > Galagoides > Galagoides demidoff. The sequence continues at coordinate 1,364 of CAUYQV010172499.1, read as the reverse complement.
TATTCATCAATCTTGATGATATATCAAGTGGAATGATGGTATTTATATTGTAGACCTCATGACATTTTATTGTGTTTTCCACATAGCTTAATCCCCTCTTTTTATCTACATATGTCTTTCATTTTTCAGTGTGTCTCTTCAAGCAACAAATTGTTAGTTTTTTTTTTCTTAATTCTGACAGTGGCTATACTTTATTCAGAAGATTTTATATTAATATTTTTGACTTAAATATAAGTTGATACATTTGTATTTTTCACTACCTCCTAAGTACATTTTAAATTGCTGCTATGGCTTGTTTTTTCTTTTCATTTGCATAGTTGCTGTAGTGAAGTTCAGCATTTTGACTTCTCTTCATTCCTTATTTGATTTCCACTTTCAATCTGGAAAGTGTCTGTGCTATTACTGCCATATTCCTGGTGTGTAGCACAGTGCTTGGCATCTTGGCTTACTTATTCTTTCAAAAAATAATTATTAAGAACCCGCTATGCATGGTATGGAAAGTAAGTGTGTGGATTAACCCAGTAATCTGAACTTTTTTGAAGAATCAAGTTTGTATCTTGTGCTTTTCATATTTTATGGTCTAATTTATAGACATGAACATTCCTTCATTAATCATGCCCTCTGAAGATTTACTAACTCAGTGGTCACCAACCTTTATGGCACCAGGGACCAATTTCATGGAAGACAATTTTTCCATGGGTGTGGCAGGGCTCAGACAGTGATAGCTACAGGGAGTGGCTGTAAATACAGATGATGCTGTTCCCTCCCTTGCTGGCCACTTACCTCCTCCTATTTACCTGGTTCCTAAGTTTCATGGAAGTTAATTTTTCTACTGAGATTACCATCCCATAGCCTGTTAATAGCCTGGCCACAGAACTCTCCACCTCCCACACCCTACTCACCCCCAACTCCCATCCAGGGGTTGGGGACTAAAATACTAGACGGATTCTCTTTTATAAGAGCCTTCACCTAATTCAAATCTGTATTATCCTTCATGGAAGTTCTTGCCACTGTAGAATTTAGAATTGACAAAAGATTTTAGTACCTCCAACAAACCTCCTTTTGGCTCATAAAAGAAAGGTCAATCTGGGCTAGGTTAAAGCTCAAGTGAAAAGTCAATCTGATCTTGCATGGCCAACCTAACCAGCCCAACATAAATACTGACAACCCCATTTCTCTTAGATTTGTCTAAGTTTTCCGCCCCCAGCCTTCCATTTTTTATTTTCTATAGCTTAAGATATAAACTCCAAATTTGTTTTGATCTCACATCTCTCAATGTTGCCTTTATTTTTTTTTTAATTGAATGGCAACTATGTACATTAATGCACTTCTGGGGTACAGTGTGGGGTTTTCACATGCAATCC